>BGZK01001416.1:0-156763 GCA_005406025.1 Eumeta japonica
TTTCACCCGCGTTCCTATTTCACGCCACTGTGACGCTTTAGTAACTAACTTCACAGAGGCAGAGTTTCATGCGTTGTACCCTGATTACGTTACGTTATACGATTCCGCGCCATTGAAAAGTCAATAAGTACTCGCACGTTGGAACGAAATGGCTTATGAGTTGCAGCAACAAGCACTTTGTCTTCGACTTTCATTTGTTTTTAGTAATGCATCGTGTTTGCTACATACTAGCTTTTGCTCGCAATTTCGCCCGCATGGACGTAGCATGAATTCCTTTATATCGACTGATGATGCTGTGCCTATCATGATCGCGATCTCTCGATAATTCGGCTTCTCGCGACACATCAAGGCGGGGTGGGCAAGGCGGTATAAACAAAGTGGCAAATTGTAAATTTTTAAAATATAGTGACATATTTCAAATATTACTTGTAACCTATGAAATAAAAATATTTTTGGATTTGAATCTAATATACGTTCTATTTTTTAAGTTAGACGTTCAGCAATAGTACACCCGTAAAACCGAATTCAAATCTGTGTAGTAGTGTTATTGTGTGCTGCGCGAAAAAACAAACATACGGACAGATAGACAGACGAAAATTCTAAAAATGGTTGTTTTGGCTTCTGTTACACATGTAAAGACCTCCCAAATTAGTGTTTCATAAATTTTCCTAAGTATAGATATCGATCAGTTACAGTTTTATTATGTGTATAAATAGATAGAGGGTTAAGACAAAATTCAGCTTTTTTTACTTCAGGAGGCTTATCGTTATGTCATCGTAAAAGTGCATCCTCCAACTAAATACGAACAGCCTCCAATGACGTCATAGGCTGGGCAAATGAGCACTGATGAAGCTACCGGTTACTGCTCTTAAAATTTTAAAGCGAGCTAGAACAAAAATCCACTCGACGGATTTGAATAAAAAAAATTTCATCTTAAAGAATAGAGGATTTCTTGAGTATTATATTAATATTTTTTTATACATGATATTATTTGATCATAACGTTGATACGTTAAATTAGTCAAACTTTTTACGTGATTCCTATTTATTCAACGGCGATTTTCTTTCAAGCCATTGTATATTATTTATATGTATTTTTTTTTTTAACAATAAAATGGAACTGCAGTTTTGGAAAGTTCGTACAAAATTAGGCCCGCTTAAGTAAATGTGTGAATAGTATTTCTAAAAATATTGTCAATAAAATTTATAAAAAAAAATATTTATAAACAAAAAATGTTTATATGTACTTTTGAAGTAGAATTTCGATAATAATGATAGAGCGAGTCACGAGAGCGATACATACATCATAATTTCACCACCTTCCATTTTATTGGTTTTGTTGTGCTTTTCGCTCTATATTCCAACGGGCAATCCATCATTTTGATTGGTACCTGCCTGCGTGATTTATTTAGAATCTGATGAACACCTCGACGTTATTACGCTTCGCGTTTTAAAAGTATCCATAAAATACAGCAGTGATCACGTCATATGCATCAATTTTAGAGAAATCCGACGCTGAAACAGAACGGAAAAGTAGATTTCTCAGAGGCGTCCACGGCTTTCCGTCTATCGACAGCTGCGAGAAACAGTTTTGTGGTTAACAAAGAGAGCAATATACCGGCTAAGTGCGATTTTGAATTTCGTTTTTACCGTATACCGCAATTTGTAATCTAAGATGTAGTAAAACATTACACAGATACATCTTTATTAACACCATTGTTCTAATTTCTTTTAAGATTTAATTTTTGTAAGATGATATCGAAAACCGAGAAAGAGGACATTGAATTTTGACAGTGAGTATTATGATCCCTATTTAGTACTAATCTGAATTATAATCTTGATAGTATGATAGTATTAACCGAATAGTTAAGACCATTGATTTGGCACCGGAAGATTAAGACCTGAAATCCTTAACGTCCACGAGCGAATTGACTATAGTGCATTTAACTTGGGCCAGATTGAACCACGGTTGACACGTTGAGCTGTCGGAGTCAGATGTAATCACCGTATTGGCGATAGTGGTCACTAGCAGCCCCCGACCAACAACGGACCAGCGTGATGAACTTGCGGGGTTGTTAATTATATAACAACCCCGATCTTATATAATAAAAGATAATGTATAGGGGTATGAATCGGTGGTGAAGTGATAAATATCTTGTACGTCACAATTTGAAAATGACAGTATTGTTATAGGACCAAAAATTACAAGTTTTATGCGTAAAAATTCACTGTCTTGAACGTACATCGTTTGAGGATATTCGATGATGTAAAATAATTTTTCGTTGATTTACCGAAGGCTCTAAACCGTAGTTTTGTCGAAGAATAAAGTTCTGCAGAACCTTGAACTCGATCAAGCTAATGCATATTTTCATCGAAATCGCGTGATCATCAACTCGCACATCATACGAGATATCTCAACGTGACATCACTGAACGTAACGACTAGAAACCTGTTATTTCGTTTTTTTATGTCGATAAAATTGATATTGAGTTTATTTCTATACTTTCCTAGCTTTTAAGGCGCCCGCGCCACTGTCGACTGTAATCGCCGTCTTGTCTTCAAATTTGCCATTCTATATTTTTTTGTGCTCGAATATTAAAGCGTGACGTTATTACGATTCGTACTAAGATATTTTTAAATGAAACCACATAAATAAATATAATTGTCGCTGCCCATACGACTTTAGTCCTTCCATGAATTGAGAAAAACCATGTAGTACAAATATAAAACTATTATAGAACTATCCTATAATTATATGAAAGTATCTATACTTTTATAATGTACAATAATCTGCGGAAAATATGCAATTTTTCACAAATACATTGAAAACTCGTTTCATGACAATACAATTAGATTCGAAATATACAGACCAAGAAGAACTAAAGGGAAATGTATTTGGCATAAAAAATAGGTACTCAGGCATAAATTTTATTATTTTTAACTTCCGACGAATAATTTGTTTTCGTAGAACTCCGTTGAAGAGTTAGTTCTATACGGGGAGAGCGGTCAGTCCGAACGCTCTTACAGGTGGCGCCACGGAAGGCGTATGCGTGCGCAAATGTATATGTACATAAAGTAGCGAATTAGGTACATTTTTACGAAATCTACCTCGGAAAGTGAAATTAACGTAAAACCGCAGCGACGCGCGTATGTCGCAAACGCGGCCCGTATTTTCTAACACGTCGCCTCACCATGCACCAGTTATTATCCGAGTGAATGCATTAGCGCGCAGACGGCCGGCCGGGCCGATAACACAACAGCCGTTAGATACCCACTTTCTGTTTCTCGTCGCGGTGGAAAGCGACGATTTTCTATGCATTAAATCGCGAACACGGGACGAATTTGAAACTTTATTAAAAGCTCATCACAAACTTTTTAGTTGCGTAACGCCTTAGTCACGAATTTCTGGTAAACGAGTGATATGTTAGGTCGGGGAAAAAGGTTTTTCGTGTTTCATAGACAAATTCAAGACATCCTTCGTCATATTTTATTTACCTGTAATTATATATAATAATACATATGATAATCTCCCATATATATATATATATATATATATATATATACATATATATATATATATATATATATATATATATATATATATATATATATATATATATAGTGATATACTTCCACTGCTGTGAATATTTTGGGACTTCTAATCAAAAACTGCAACAAGTAGTTTTGACACTCCTCTCTTGGTAGGTTATCATCAAACTACTACTAAATAGAATTCTAAAAAACTGAGAGACGAAAATCTGAAGGTGCAAGGTCAGGGCTACATGGTGGATGCGTTAACACTTCCCAACCAAAGTCTCTCAATATTTCTGGGTAGCGAAAAATGTGTATGGTCTGGCATTGTCATGGTAAAAAACCACACCCTTTCCGTCGAGAAATCCCGGCCGTTTTTTCTCTACTTCTTGTTTGAGTCTATCAGCTGTTGGCAGTAGAGATCCGAATTGATGGCTTTGCCTAGCGGTAAAAGCTCATCATTAATAACGTACTTCCAGTCCCGCCATACACATAGCATCAACTTATTGCGAATTAATCAAGGCTTCACTATAATCTCTAGAGCCTGCTTGACTTTTGATCGTGTTTTTTTTTGCGCGCTCTTTGTCGTAGGAATCCATTTTAATCACCGGTGGTCAATCTTTTCAAAAACGGTTCAATTTCATTACGTTTCAATAGAGAATCGCAAATGAGTACACGATCCATTAGGTTTCTTTCAGTGAGCTTATGTGGGAACCAAATATCGAGCTTTCTTGTACATTAACTATTTTCAGCTCTATTTTTTCT
Organism: Eumeta japonica; assembly: GCA_005406025.1. Lineage (NCBI taxonomy): Eukaryota > Metazoa > Arthropoda > Insecta > Lepidoptera > Psychidae > Eumeta > Eumeta japonica. Next base: position 4,296 of record BGZK01001416.1, read on the forward strand.
AAAATGGCATCGGCTTTATTCGTAATAGGTCGATCAGAGCGAGGTCCATCTTTGACATCAAAATTTTCGGACTGAAAACGCTTGATCCAGTTTTGTACTACTCTTACCGACACTGCATTAGGTACATAAACGTCACAATTATTATTTTGCAGCTTGCGTGTCATTTTTTTCTTTTTCGTAATAAAACTACAAAATATATCGAATTTTAAAGTTACATTCCCTCCTTTTGGTGAAGAGAAATACAATAGAAAAATGGCGGGATACCGATTTTACTTTCTATTTTTCTTTTTTTTTAAATGTGTCATCTATTGAATGGTATGGAAACTAGTCAGATACAAACAGCACAAGCAAAGAGATTTTATTGCAACTTTTTACTTATAGAATACGAAAAAACTTTTTCCCGACCTAACATTTGCTTTTCTCCCGATACGACATAAAATAACTTTTTACGTCCCACAATTCAATCTTGTTCCGAAACGGAATCCTACTTCGACTTAGTATCATTCCTCCTAATAGTCATAAGACTTCTGAATCATTACGTTTCTAAAATAACTGGGGTTATGATCAGATTCCGTTAAATTTGACACTGATCTTGGTCTTTCATTCATCCAGTAAAATTTCAGATATTCGTTTTAGGAACGAAGATTAAAATTTTCGTTGCTAAGGATTTTTCAAATATCTTTAAATATCACACGTATCCCCTACATTAAAAAAAAATGGAAACATCTTTTAAGGGAGTAAAGATAGCAAGCGGCAGAATCATGCGCACCCACTGCAAGTGAAGAAATATCTCTATGTTTGGAAAGTTCTATGCACGCTAGATAACTTAGAATGCCTTGAATGGTATACACATTGCGCCGTTATACGGTTTTTAAATTGATTTTACTCTCATAAATAAAATATAGAAATAAAAAGATACGGTTGACCCTGCGATCCATTCCTGAATTTTCGGTCTTTGAGCGGCGAAAAGGGACGGCGCACGCGCTGCTGTGATCGTCCAAAACTGTGCATAATGACGCACGAGCTACTCGGCCGCCGTTATTACCTCTTGTCCCCAACGCGCTGCTATCAAATGGCGAAGCCTTAGAGGTTTGCGTACTCCGCTTTCAAAAAACCTGCTACAAACTATATATATGCAAATAATTAGGAAAAGTGTTTGTATCGTTAATCCGCTAAATCAGAACAAACACACGATCTGACGTATTCCCATAGCCAGTAAGACACATCACCCGTTTGAAGTAAATGCTCGTTCCCATGGTGTTCTTTCATGAATATGATTCAGCCAGCCATGATAATAGTTCGAGCCAGGTGCAAACACTATTGAAGGATGCGTATAATTAATCCCCTCGGCCCCCTTTCACTATTAGTAAAGCTCGTAATAACTCGTATACATTTCTTTATATATACATATATATATATATACTTTGTGATGTATAAAGCCTTGTTCGATGAAAAACTATTATTAATTTGTAATAAAGATTCTTTGGAAATGTTATAAAACAACAAAAGCCGCATACGTAAATTCGAGTCCCATTGGACATTTGAGTAGGTACATTAAAATTTGATGAATTTGTTAGATCGCAATGCAATCAAGTTATTTGGATTAGCCGACATGTTGATTTTGTCCTGCAACACAATATTATAAACAAAATTACGGATTGGAAAGCTAATAGCTAGTACAAATATAATTTTTTTCAAAAGCAACACTAGTTAAATCAAACCGATATCCGATAAGATGTATAATGCATAACACATATAATTATTACATTCACAGAGCGCATGTCTGTAAGCGATTGTGGTGCGTGGGCGAAAGTATTAGTTTGCGTTAAGTGTTACAAATTCACACATGCTATATCACTCTTACCCGCTGACAGACGAGCGCGCGTTCATCGATAGGCGAAACTGATAATCCATAAAATAGACGTAAAATATACGAATTCAAGACCTATTTAAAAAAAAATTGATATAACTTCATATGTTAATAATATCACACATATTACTGTTTTAATTTTTTGTTTATTTTCATATCAGTATTGAGTACTGGCGTGAACTAATTTACTAATTCATTTCAAAGTATAAACTGGACACGATGTTATTCTATGTAATAAAAAACAATAATGTATGGTAACATCTGGAAACAGAGAAAAGACTGGTTGGATGTGACAAAAACTATAGAAGCAGCCGTCAGTTGTGGATATCCCAAGTTAAATACTAAGAAGTACAGACATAAGTATTTTATTACAAAATATTTTTTAATTTGAATCCAGGATAGATGATGCCTGAATATTTTTAACGGCTCGTTTTGAAATTCGTTGCTAATAATATACTTTTGTCGCAAAATAATATCTTCAACAATTTTGTAAATAACTTTAATATATATATATCTGACTTTGAGTTATATACATATTATTATTCAGACAGTAAATCAAATTATGCGTTTCAAAATGTTACAATTATTTCTTAACCCTCATATTTGACAAAGCAACGTAAATATTTTCATTGAATTACACTTTCAATTGCTTTCTCCACGAGCTGCGATAGCTAAATTTAAGTGCGCGGAAAAAAGAAACCATCCATCGTGCAGTTCGATGTTAGTTTATCTTCGTTTCATGGTCGATGCATCCTGTTCGTATGCAACGGTCGAGCTCGGCTGAGCTGAAATTGAGCTCGGTTGAGCTGAAATTGAGCTCGCAGCCAGCCATTAGCTATCGCGGACAGTCGAACGTGTAAATATTTACACAATGTAACTCACTTGGTATTGGCGAATCCAAATACGATTTATGTCTATTCGTTTGAACAATATATAACAAATACTATCTTTAATATAATATGGTGGTTAATCGACAAAGTCATTATTATATCTAACAAATGATGTTTTGTTATTTTTTTTTTACTTAACATTATTCTAACATATTCAATTTCCTAATAAATTTTTAATAATACAACATCGGATTAGAATTCTGAACACGGGCGAATTAAACTATATGTTTTAAATTAAAATAAAAACAATCGTTTGATTTGAAATAAAAAAAATATAGGACGATTCGACCTCAATAATGAGACGATAAGAACCGATCACAACAATATATATGTATGAGTACATACATAAATGCAAAATGGCAACATAAAATATTGGTTTACTTTCAAAAGGGAAATTAATACTTTTTAACATGTTTCTCAATTTTTTTTTAAATCACCGACAAGCATTATCATTTACGTGCGCATAGATCTTTCTATAGAGCTGTTGTAGCGGCGCGAGCGCTGCCCCCATCGCAGTGCATTCCGTCTTTCGACACACGTGCGATCCGTTTAAGCAATGTTTAGAAAGCAACGTGACCTATTCTATGCTAATTGTTAATTGTTGAACTTGTCACGTGTACATCCGTGTTATTCGGAACATATGGTCGCGAGCTCGACATAGCTCATTAGTTATTAAGCCTATTCATAGCGAGATGAAAATGGTGGCTGAGACGCACGACACTCGTTGTACCTTTAAGGTTGCGTAAGTTAGTTTTATACGTTTTAAGCATTATTTGACTTAAATATAAAACATACTAAAATAATTACGTGGAGAGAACGCACTTCTGACAGTTATAAAACTTTTAAAAATTAACATTGAAATTAAAATTATACAAATTAAGTGGCATCACGAAAATTCGAAACATAATGAAATTATTAATTTCGTTCCTTTTTTATGTAACATCAAGGAATTATTTTCGATATGACGTAGCCAGAAAGTGCATCAGCGCTTCGTAGAAATTTGAACCCAACACGACAATGACAATGGTAGTCCATCGCTGTGTACAGCTGAATTATTGGTATGGAGATTGAGTTACTTCAAAAATGAATTCACTGATGGAAATGGAACACAAATAATTCCTTATCGCGTGTTTGGCGAATGGATGCTACAAGAATACATAATATACAGCGAAAAGAACTTCGTTCCTACCGGGTGTCCCACGTTATTTCTCGTTCATTTTTTACAATGCTTTAGTTAGATACTCGTATATTATACGCATGCTACCATTTTGTAAATTATTTGAAAATCAGTGTTCACTGATTTTATTTCCTTTTTTTAATTAAAACCAGTAGATTTAAATTAAAAAAAAATTATCGGACTTCAGAGCGAGTGATCGATGTAATTAGATAGAGATAATTTACGGGTTGGAGTGTGATAAAAGCTATTTATTTATCCATAAATGTAACTAATAAACTGATCTGAAAAAAAATTGGTGTGTGCATGAAAAGGAATAATCTTTAAAACGCTTCTCGTCCCGTCGAAATAATTTTTCCGGTAGGTTTTAATCTTTTAACTTAAGTTTAATAGCATTCAATGTGGATGAAACGGCGGAACGCGGAATTGATATAATGAATTATCGCGCTTGAGAGAGGATGTAGAGTTGGGATCAATACGACAGAGGTAGCAGAACCGTTATCGAGTCACTCTCGATTAGGTTCCGGTCGTTCTTGGACGGGAGCGTAATTGACAGGAGACCGAGACCGGGACGGACACAGGCAACGGTAACGAAATCGAAAAGGGGGCCCGAGTCAAGATTGTGACCGAAAGAGAGATCCCTTGATATAAAAAAAAAAAAAGGTGATATTCTGTGACAACGCGAGCTGAGCCACGGGTGAAAGCTAGTGTAAATATATATTCTAAAAGCATGTTTGCTTATTTTGTTTTAAAAAATATTAACATAAGCTATTATGAACCGAGTTCAGTTACTCAGATCGAGGAAAATTCGCTCTTGATATACAAAGTGGAAGCTGCTTTCTTAACACGATGCTATAGGCTTATATTCGCAGAGTGAGTTGATTGAGTTGTACCTGAATCGGACAGAGAACGAACAAGATGAGACTACTATATACATTCTCCCTATTGTGGAATAACAAATGGTCTTTATCGTACGCTTGCAAATATAAAAGGAGAAGTAAAATACGTTCTGGATTTTATTCATCGGCAAACGTTTATCAACTCCTCAATAAAACACTTTATTTTGCCAACTTTCTAACTTGCTTTGAAGCGTTTAAAACAGAAAGTAACACTAGCCGCTAAACACTAGATTTAGTGTCTATATAGAAGATTGTTTGTTTGAAGAACGAAAGGTCCTTCATCGAGTCGAGGTAATCGACAAATCCACACTTCCTCTTGTTATACCTGAGGAATTGCGTTGGAGGATGTTTATTGACGTCTGTCAAGTTTTTTTATCCCAAAAAAACGTGGATGTTGCAATTCTACTCGAACAATGATTTATTCTGCGTCGTCGCTGCTAATATGCGAATGTAAAAGTGAGTTTGTCTGCTTGTGCGATCGCTTCGCTTTCACGACCTAACGGTTCAATAGATTTACGTGGAAACCTGTACATATGTGTATCTATATGTCGTGTGTTTGTAGTTAGGAAGTTTAATTATAAAGTTTTAACAAGTTTAAAAGTGCCAAATCTAGACTATCCTAAAAAGGATTTAGGGATCCGAGTATAAGGTAGTAAATTATTATATCGCGTCTTAGGGTTAAACGGATCATAATGAATACTCAACAGGACCGGTATCGAGAGAGAAATGAAGACCAAAATTAAGAACACAATCGGAATGGTATCCGTATACATGTACCGTGGCGAAATACTTTATTTTAATGCAGGAAGGTCACAGACAATTTTCAAGCGCTGGTTATGTTCGGGCTTGACATGCCCGCATGGTAATTTCTACAAGAATATGTGCACGCCGTAATGCGAAATTGATTCTTCAGCTAAAGTTCACGTAAATATTTAACAGCGAACAATAGACTTATCATATACTTTCCCGTCATACTTTGCAGTTGGTATGACAATCTATAATAAATTATAGATTGTCATACTGTTTAATGTAAAGGATAAAAATTTTCGAACCTTTTCGATATTAGCAATAGTATATGACTTTTTTAATCTTCTACAAGGTATGACAAGATTTAGCCGTAGACTTAGTGACCGCATTATCGAGCAGTCACTAAGTAGATAATTCCACAATTACATCTCCCTTATTTTCAGGATATTTCAAAATTGCCAGTTGCAATATTTATACTTATGTTTGCACTTCGCGTTCGGTTGGTGTTTTAACGTGGCCCTTCTGTGTGTACCTCATAAGGCTCACGTTGTATCAAAAACGCCCTTTTTCCTGTTCCACGGCGCGCCCGCAATGCTGTTCCCGCGATATCGATGCGCGATCGCAGGCACGCGCTCCTGGCGCCCGCGCACAATTGTACACTCGACTGCATACAAAACGGAATGCTTGATTAATGATTACGAGCGAATAAACCAAATTGTTGGCTAAGCATTCTTGTAACAAAATCGGAAATACTTAATTATATGTATATATATAATACCACATATGTGCCATAATTTATCAACGTCCCTGTGACAATATTGAAAATGAAATTAAAATTACCAATGGAAGAAAAATACACATGTGTAGTATGAGATGCCCGAAGGGCAACATAACGAGTTCAGTTTTGACGTGACAACGTCTTAAATTAGGTTGCGGCTGGGAGTCACTTATGAAAAAGTGTAACGCTCGGTAACGTTACGATGAGTCACCGAACGAGAGAGGCCCGCCGAATGCCTTGCGTCTCTCTCACTCAACTATGATCGGTCTGCCGCGCGCAGCACTAGAGAATTAGTGCATACTTGCAAATGTATTGCAAGTTATTGTATGTATTTGTATATAAATACGTATGTATGTGTAAAGGTAAAAATAAAATTTTGTTAATATGAAATTCAGTGCGAGATTCTTTGTATAAATTAATGTTTTAAATATAATTCTTTGTATAAATAAATGTTTTAAATTGTTACTATTATTTCATCCTTCTTCCTACTATACGAATGAATATTCACATTAAAATGATTTTACCATTCAAAGTCGTTGTCACGTAAACTTTCGCCCGTATACCGACTTTACAGGCAACCAATATTTATGCTTTTTTTCTTAACACTTTATTTCGCTCTCCATTTAATTTACGTACCATATCCTACATATTAAATCGATTCTTAGGAATTAAACTCCTAAATTTGCTTGCTACAGTATCAAAATAAATATATTTTCTTTTAGAATCTACATTAGTATTTATAAATATAATAATAATATACAATCCTCAAATATATGAAATCGATAATATATAACACCCGTATTGTATAATTCGTAATAATTTAGATTATGTTATAAATCATGTGCGACTTGTTTAATATGTGTTTCATGTAAATTAATTTTAAGAACTTTTTGCGCCTCCATTTAATTTTTCATAAATATTAATAAAACTCGGAGATAAATCTTTTGACAATCTTGATAATAGATTTTAACGAATCAACTGTATTATTCTTTATCCTTCTTATCACATCATTCGCACATATTAAAATGCTTTGCATCTGAAAGTTTTCTTAGCGATATTGAGGGTCTTTAAATCCAAATACAAAAAACTGATATTCCTGAACGCCCATTTGCTGGAAAATGTACAGCATCATTTCTTCTGATATTGCATTATTCTCTGGTAATACGGAAGACCGAACTAAGCTAAAATAGCAAAGACAACAAAAACCGGCCAAGAGCATGTCGGACCACGCTTAGTGTAGGGTTCTGAAGCCGTTACTACAAAGAAAGATGAAATACATGAAAAAAATTACATCGTTACACTTTTTTCCATGTTTCCTGCATAGGATAGGTATAAGCACTTTAATTAAAAAAACTGGTACGTCGACTATTACTTTGAAACTGGTGTAAATTAAAGTATGTCAACAAAAGAGCGTATCTTCATAGCACTTACGTACCTTTTGCTGAAAAGCACAGATTTTTTGGAAATAACTCAAAAACGCTATATTTAATAATGATAAACGTAATTTTCATTGAAAGTATTTATTAAGCGTTACCTTTATTATTTTTTTTTTATATTTTTTAGAAATACAGTTTAAAAAATAACGGGGGGGACACAATTTCTGCTACTTTCGAAGCGATTATTTCCGAAATCATTCACGTAATCTGTCTCGTCTCGTAATCTATCACGTAAAATATCTGTCGACATATGTGACACACGTTGATGTTTGCTGAAAAAAATTTCTTTCAGCTTTTTTTACGTGTGTGGAGTACTCCCCCTAGAGATATTTATCTTAGTTATTTAACTACCGAATTAAGTAGCGGGAAGACATCTACACTATAGATTTTATCGATATACATTTTGTAGTTTTTGAATAAAATGCCTGTAACATACGGACGGACGGACGTACATGACGAAACTGTAATGATTCCGATTTTGCTATTTTGGCTCGGAACCCTAAAAATGAACAGTTACAGGATAGGATACTAAGAGTCTCTTCCACCATGTCCTTTTAACTGACATTTAACAGTAATTGTTAAAAAAAATTTGCGTTACATGACTTCCTTTTAATGGGTTTTAGCCCCAACAACCTTTAAAAGCAGGACGTGGAATGCAAATTTTATTTTAAGAGTGCCTTTTCGTGAAATATCAGTTTAAAAGGAGATGGTGGAAGAGGCCGTAAATGATAGGGAGTGACAAAACATACAAGAGCCATTTATATTTGTTTTATGCAACAAATTGTAAATTCTGTGAATTCTAAGATTATGGCGGGATATAGGCTGGACAGCCAGTCTCTATCGCAACGAATGTTTATTTTGAAAACGACGGTAAAACAATAAAGCGCATGTATCCCTGGTACGTACGCCATTATCCAAATTATCCCTTTGCGAATATACCTTCCAGCGGCGTAATGCATGGTCATGCGCCGAACAATAAACCCCCCGCGCATAAAACATACAAGAATGCGACACGCGTGTGTACGGGGAACTCGGAGTACTGTATTGTTTAAAGTTTCGCAATTGGCGACATAGACAACTCTATTGTTTATATTTCCCATCGCTAACTAGCTGCATAATCGGGTTGTTTGTGTTTAGTGAAATAGAAACCTTCGCTATCAACAATAGTTCTATCAAAGATCATGAAATTCATAGCTGTATTAATTATATTCTAATCACAGAAAAGAAAAATGGCAGACAATTTATTTTACGCAGTGCGTTAATAACACAAAAATGCTAAAAAAGAATATGTTTATTGTGCTAGATGTATATATTTTAAAGTTACACTTCTTTTAGCGCGTTGGAGAAAAATAATGAGACGCAGAATATTAATAAATGCGCGCGCAGTTTTAGTAAAATTTTTAACACCGTGAAGTTGGCCATTAAAAAGAGTGAGTGAGGTACATTTAAAGTCATCAACATTTTCACTCTCAAGTCGCGGATTGTAGCCATAGTAGAATATTGAAAGCGGCAACACGTTTGTTATATTTCAAAAATCATATTGATGTTTCAAACTGAGGTAACCTGGTCAACTTTTTTTTTGTATAGCGGGCAGTACTGTATAAACCCGGGGACAATCAGTTTGCCTATGAGCAAAAAGTAGTTTCATTCGATAACATCATTATATATATAAATCTTCTGTGCGTGTGTTTGTAATTAAACTCCTCCTAAACGGCTGGACCGATTTTGATGAAATTTTTCGTGTGTGTTCAAATGGATTCGAGTATAGTTTAGATTTACAATTAGATGATTTTTTTTAATTAGTTTTTATTTAACGCAGCCTCGACATTTAACTTCGCTTATAGTATACACATACACACTATCGATTGGTCGTATATAGTAATAAGTTATTAATAAAAATTTTCATTAAAACGGTCCAGATTTGGAACAAAACAGCTTATTTAAAAAAATTTGAAATTTTTGTATTTATGACATGTGTACGGGATAACGTCTGTCATGTCCGTTAGTATAAATATAATAAACTAGGGACGAGCTAATTATCCCCGTAATACTAAATATTTTGGCAGTGTAGTGATTTGGCAACATTTGGCGGGGTATTCGACGACGATCTCTTTTGATCATCATTTACTTATACCGGAGCTTGTAATCGAGGCCATGAAAACCGAAAATACGTGGTCGCATATACAAATTTCTTTTAACTAATATCGAGAGAAACTTGTCAGAAACATTGTATATTCCCCACAAACCGATATCGTTCGAAGCGATAATAAAAGGCAATCACAAAATTAAACAACAATAAATCAACGAAATCAAATGTGCGCACGCAGTTTCATATAAACAAATAATATAATAAACTGGACCAAAACAAGAACATATCAAATTATGCCCACTGAAACTCGTTTTGGTATCAAACAAAACTCGTTTGCCTTAAACGTTCAGTACTTTCTCTGAGAACTGATGTTATTTCTTTTAAAAGTGAAAAAAAGGCTTTTACTTTTTTTTCTATAATATTGCGAGACAGGATTGAAATACATTTCGTAAAAAGTGAAACATAAACCGTGTCGTGGCCAATAGAAATATTATTATCGACCAGCCGTTTCCCAGCCGCTTGGCTGTGTGTAAATTAAAATATAGCAATGATTGTTCCCGATCTAGATATCGATTTCGATTTCTTTCCTTCCTGCCCTGAATATTGCTGCTATTTTTATAGTATTTATACTTTTTTTGTATAAAATTATTAATTACAATCTATTCAGTCGGATTTCGGAGATTAACCAAGGGCAGATAGGCATTAATCTACGAAACCGCATGTTCTTATTGTACTCCAAATTTCATCACGATCCAAGCTTATTGTTTATTAACAAAAGGACATACAGACAACAATTCGCAGAAATTGACAAAAATATTGTATGTACTGACAATATTACTTCACATGAAGTGATTCAAATAGCATTATTTTTATTTAAATGTTGGGTTTCCTTTTATTATGTTTGGTGGTTAACCCTTAGCACGTACTCCGTAAATATTGATTGGCTACGATATGTATTTTAAGAATAATGATATTGTGCATATACGTGACTAAACTAATTTTAAAAATAAAATTATATAATTGTTTCTACTCACAGGTTAAACAAAAATATTTAAAAATTCGTTTGACAAGGAAGAATAATAACAATAATTGTTTGTAAAAGATATCTTTATTTTTATTGTACAATAAAAATGTCATGACTTATTTTAAGTGTCATTGTTTATGTTATTACATAAATGTTTAATGGTTGCTCGTACGGCTTTAATTACAATTAACTTTAGAAACGAGTTTAATTACCGTATTTTTAAATTTACAAAAAGAAAGCGTCCACGGAAATTACCCTGATCACGTTAAATTGATTACCCCAAAAATAATATTTAAACATACGCACGCAATTGTCTAAAAAAAAAAAGAGGGAAATTCTTCAAACAATTTGATTTCTTCTATATACTTGACTTGACAATCTCAAAATCAAATAACCTTTTATATACGTAGATAAATGTTGAATTTAAAATTATGTAGATACAAGAGCACTAATTTTTCTACGTATTTTTTCTATCGCAAGAAAAACTGCAGACACAACTTAAAATTTTCTGTAATTAATTCTATGAGCCAATTAATTCTGTGAACCTATTTCAAAATAATTGGCCACACCCGTTGGCTATGTGCACGACTTTAGCGCCGTCTAGGGTCCGTAAATTTTCGGGATTTATGCAATATTTACATGTACGTAGAATAGTAAAAACATTGATAATAAAATATATATATTTTTTATTTTATTAATGAATAATTCTGTTTCTACAACACAATTACAACAGCAACAGTATCTTCTTGTATCGTTTCGGTTTGCTAATGAAAATAATTATGTATTGATCCTATTTTCACTAGACTTATGACAGTTTAATTATTTACACTTTAATCTACAGTCATTTTCATAACATAAAACAATGATAATTATCTGCCTACATCTTTGGCAATTCAATGATCAGCTAATATGGATTTTAAAGTCAATCGGAGGATGTTGTTAATTTGAAAGAAATAATTTCATCTTGAATAATAACGAATATAGTCTTTGCCGTGGACCTCTTTTGTGGAATCGGAGTAACAAATTAAATTGCTTTATTTTTAATTTTGCCATAAATTCGACGAAAAATTTAAGCACGTGGCTCATATATATATAAGATAGTTTACCCATAAAAACTAAATTCGCTATGGCGGAAACTAAAAATTATAATGCACTATGGCGGGGCTAAAAACTAACAAACTTCATCGAAATGTGCTTGAAGCTGTGATTCTGTGAACACGTAACCGTCCCTGTATAATAACCAAACTAAAGTTATTGAGGATAATTATTCAACTTTCGTTTATCAGATTATATGTGTACAATTTTCGATTTCAAATAAAAAATATTGTTTCTTGTTCTTATAATATTGATAATTATACAGAAGTTTCACACATAATTTATCCAAAATGTACTTACTGCATTTCCCGATAATCTTCCCATTTCAGCCACAGCGAACGCTGCGATCGAATCTATGCCCCCACCGTGTATTTCGCACGTAGCTAGTAATAGCACTTGTCTATGCATTCAAGACTTCAATAGAAGAGAGGTCTTCGCACCCCGAGATGGCGCGTTTAGGTCATAGTCTATGCGGAGAATTTCTATAATAAAACAATCCCTTTTTTCTCCCACCCGAAGTTTTACGTTGTATGCCGAACAACGATTAGTTGACGCGTCAAGATGACATAATGACGTTACGGGGCGATTATGTCTGACGCTCGATAGCGACATGCAATAATTTTATTGTGGAGGCACTGGAGCGAAGTCGCGTACATCACGCGGTGCATAATGCGGCCGCAGTGCTCACAATGTAACATTGTAACATGCAAAATTTCAGGTTGAACGATTCAGTAATTGTAATGTTTATGCAATGAACAACCTTTCACTTTTATGATGAATAAGGATTAAGAACGCTTATTAGATCATACATGTTTATACGTATATCGCGGACATAATTCGTTTCGCAATTTAGTAGGAATGTAATACTGAGTTGAAACGTAATAATTTGACGTTTATATGTGAAACTTTATTTTATGTTTATTTATTGTTAAAGTTCCTCGACTATGGATACAATTCAAAACATAATATAAAAAATACACATAAGCGGGCCGATTGCTCCATTACTTAAAGAAGAACACAGCATGCACAAAACATTAATTTATGTCGCATACAAAATTAATACATTATTCTAAAATAATGAATATTAAATAACGACAGAATTCTAGACCCAACAGAAAATTTAAGTTTTTGCAAACATACCATTTCCTAGTACAGATATATACATACTCATTTTTATTATATTTAATTAAATAAATATTATATGTATCATTTAATTACATAATACATATATTAAAGGGAAACATTTTTTAATAGACGGATAGTCCTCCATATTCAATACAGCCTTGCCAGGTTGTGATAGTGAAATTTCGTAAAAACAAGCTCACAAAACCATAGACGATTTAAGGATCGATATGCCTAAAAATTGCCTTCCGAATGAGTAGCAATATAGAACGAAATAGTAGCATAGTGGGAACGTAATGCTCCCACGAATTTGAAACTTTTCATGGAAATTCGCGTTCATAGCCCATAAAATGAATCGGACATTGGTACGTATTATTGAAGTTTTTTGATACGTTTAAAATCGTTCACTTGTCTATCTTTATGTGTTACATATAACTTATGAACATTAAAGTAATAAATGGCAATATGTAAATAAGGTGAACACCTAAGTATAAGTACTAAATCATAGTATGCAATCATATTTGAGTGAACGCTGCCATAGACAACACAAAAGTAACAAATAATTTACTACTGTTGTACTAAGTACATTTGCTAATTTATCGACATCGATTATTATCGTTGGTTATCTATGGTAAATTTATTGCATAGATTACTATCGATTACGGCCAGTCTATGGTAGATTTATTTCAAAAGAGATTTTCCAAATCGTTTGGTCTTTTTAGTTATTCCTGCCGCGTGTAGAAGTTTACAAAATAACAACTTACGAACTTACCAATCGAACTCTTATACGATAAGTTTCATCTCGCTACATAACGCAAGTTGATCAGAATCGTATGCAGAATCATTCCCTTCAATATAGTCTTTATTGTATACCGCTTTAGTACTTGTTCTTAGCATATATAACATTAAATTTATATACAGTTTGAAAACAACCATTGTATATGTGACAAGAGTATAAAAAAAAGTCAGCTTTTTTTTTGAGTATACTGGAGTTTATGTCTTGCAATGATTTACCTTGTATCCTCATCGGAACGGAGCTGTGAAATCAACAAAGATGAACCAGGGACCATATTCACGGACTCCGGACAACGATAAACATATCTACTAAATGAGTCTCAGACGACAATAGCATTCTCATTAAATGGGCAAGATATGTATGTATACGTAGAAATAAACGTTTTCATCATCAACAGCCAGAAACAGTTTACACCTGGATATAGGACTCTTCGTAGGGTTGTAATTTATTGTTTTCTAGAACGATAAGCAGCAATCGCTACGCTGGGCAGGCTGTACACAGGACCAATTACGTTGCCACGTGTTACTACTCTAAATAGTTTATATACAAGCATTATGATCACTAATCAATGATTGGGAGACATTTGGTCAGGAACCTTGGGAGAATCATTTGGTCATCATTCACGATGATAGATAGGGTGGTTCCATTCCTATATTAATACTAAACAAGAAAGACAGTGTGATTTAGTACAATAATGTTTAATTCATCCTTATTCATTCTAATACAAATTTTGTATTACATCATTTAGGCAATTTCTTATATTACGATTTGTAAAAATTTGACTATTGTAAATACAGACAGACAAGATCGAAATTCCCGCCCTGCCCAAATTAGGTTAGGTTAAATTTATGTAAATTTTACTCTGAACTCACAAGGTATTTTAGTCGCGAATAACAATATAAAATATGAAATTCGAAAAGGTATAGTACTCGTATAAAAATATGTTATACGCCTCTCTTCGATTTAAGAAAGAAACTATTTTTTGGCTCCGTCCGTCCCCAGCGCCATCTTTAATATTTGTATTGAATTATCATGTACGATTACAATTGCATATTTTTATAATGTACGGCTTTTTATTTGTAAATCACTAATAGGTCTATGAATAAAAAAAAAAGCATGATAAATATTCTAAATTCAATACATACATGAGAGCAATTTTATCGATTTTTGCGGCATTCTTTGTGTAATTTTCATAATACTTAAATGCACAGCGAATCATCGTATAAGAAAAACATTTTTTGAAACGTGGCCAATGACTAGCGTCAGGTGTGCTAACTGTCAAGGCGAGCTAAATCGGTGCTATTTCGAATGTTTTACAAGCTGTTTACATCGATGGCCGCCTCTATACGAATATCTATACCAATGATTTCGGTGATCAGACTGTCGTCAATTTAGTACTTTAAACGAGGGTCACAAAACGTTGAAATGTCATTCTGCGACATCTTAAAAACGCTTTATATGGTCAGCCACTGTCACGGAGTGTTTCGTGTTTTGCCGACTTTGGACCGAGTGGGCGGGCCGAGGCTCGTGTATCCATTGTCATTCGACATTGTAAAAAATATATCAATTGTCACTATTTGACAACGGTGGTAAGTGATCTTGTTAAATATAGAACTAAGTCTTTGTATGTTAATACAATTGCATAAAGCAGGTTTAGGATACAGAATCAAGCCATTATATAAATTTTACGCTTATATTTACCAATAATTACATAGCGCCTGATGTATTATTATTGCTAATTATGTCAATAATGTATTAGTAGGTATAAAAAAAGAGGAACAATTTGTTATAACATCGTGGAAACGTATAAATTAGAATATTATAGAGGAATAGTCTGGATAATATCACGTCCATTTCCCAGAAGGGTAGGCAGAGAGTACAGATTTCCACATAGCACGATCTCGTCGGTCGTGAAAAAAAGACATGAGTTTATTATAATAATAATAGCCGGGATTATTTTTAGGGTCTATTTGTTGCTATATTCAATTTTTATTTAGGCCCTTCCACTACCTTTTTATTTCAGATTGAACTAATTGGGCTTTAAACCTTCCACGTTGACCCAGTGTGAGTTGGGGCTTCCTAAAGATCGTTGTCAACAGGACAATGTCCGGAACCGAAGGTTCAACAAACTCTCTAGACACCGAGTACAGTAAAACGCACGAAACTCTGCCTCTCTGAATTGCCTGCGAATGATGCAATGCGCAGATTTAGCACCTTCCGACCTTTCCCTCTTCTCCCCCGTAAACCAATTTTACGCCATTGCGACACTTTCGTGACTAACTTTACAATGGCAGAGCTTCGTATGTTGTACTGTATATGATTTAATTTTAATTGAGTTAAAAACCCATTAATTCGTGCGTGGAGGATAATACTAGCTTAAAAAGGCTTAAAATACATGAAAATAATATATTTTTTTGTTTATAATTCAACCAGGGGACTATGAATCGTTAACAGCTAATCACGTAGGCATCATTAGTGGACAATGGCGTGGGTATTGGGTCGTACGACGTAGTATAATGGAGATGCGGTCTCACGGCAGTGGGCGGGCTTTATATAAGGAGTTCTTATTACATATGTTACACGAAAAATGTTTTGTAATAATTAAATATGGACAATTATTGCGTCGTCTATTAGCGGATTTGATTTCAAATCAAAGTCGATTCGATGACACATCGCGTAGACGTGCACTGTACGAAATATTAAAAAATGTCCCCTTAAAGTTCGGAAAAATAAATGAATTGCTGTGAAAATTGCGACTGCACTTAAATCGAATGGATATAGTATCACTTCAAAAAATATGAAAAACTTAATCTGAAATAGTAAGGACCCAAAATATATGTTCAAATTTTAGGTATCTATTAGACTTTATTTATGTCTCCGTATGGGCGGGTGATTATATTGTTATTATTAACGACCGAAAATTATTAGTATCTAAAAAACTTGTTGACATGTTTCTAAAAAAAAAATTGCTTCAATTAATTTATAAAGCTCTACACATCAATGATTTTCATTAGGTTTTTCAACGTATTTTTCAAAAAATTGTCATCTTCACCCTCGGAAATGAAGTTTAGTAATATGGAAGCTAATAAACCATTATAATGGAGATTCATTTAAAATATTCTAATGAATAGCTGTCTGAATTGGTTTGCATAGAATCGCTAATGAAAATATATAGCAGTTAACCTCTTTGATTACACACAAATATCTGTCCGTAAAATTTTATGAGAATCGATGAAAAATTAGCCGAGATATAAATTGTATTGTTTATGGAGAGAATAAAACTACATAAAATAGTTCTATTTTGTCTTTGGTTATGGAAATAAAAAAAGTAAAATTGTCTATAAACATTAACAATGATCGAGATAGCTGAAAATTTAAAATTAAAGCTGAGTACATAAAGGAAATTATTAAACTGGATGTATTTAAATTTGAATTTTGTCCTTAAAAAGGAATGAAATTCTTATATTTCAAGACTTAAAGGAATAAAATTGTTGGAATACTGAATTCAACTATTAAACGACCGCAAAGATAGAATTCATGTGACGATATACGTATACATATTAACACGAGATTGTCTTACATCCACTTCTATTAAATTTTCAAATTATACGTGAATTTGTGAAAAAATAATTTTATTTTCAAACATGAACACAAAAATAATACAATTACAACTCCTCGAACAAAAAATGTCTTCGAAAGAGAATGGCCACATACATGACTGTGATTGTCTGTCTTCGTGTTTCTCTACATTCCCAAACGACTCGAATTGAGAAAAACAATTTACGATATTTAACATTACTTCATATATATCAAAGATTACCTTGATACTATTCGTAGATTTTGTATTGTGGTATGAAAAAAAAGTGAAGTAAAATCACAAGACCAGGGCTGTACTGACGTGTATGGAATACCTGAAATATTTAAATTGATGGCACAACACTATGGTGTTGATTATCCCAATATGGATTCCGAACTAAATATCCCAAGCGCATTCTAATTTTTCCTTTCTTAACTTCTATGAGTCTGTCTATATGCTTTTATTTTCTTTGAAAGATCCACCACAGTTTGGTGTATATTCAACTTGTTAAAATTTATGTATTATGACGACGCAATAAATATTGATTAATTTATTCAAAATTCTTGACGATCTCCATAGTTACTATTCTACTATTTTCTACTATTCTCGTGTTGTATATCTTGATAGCGGGCAAATATATGTCAATAATTGTAATATGAAATAAAAGTACAACTTCCAGCTCTTTCTGAAGTTGTATTCGTGTTACTTTCTATGGTTCATCTCAAGATATTCGTCCCGTTCCTTTGCATTAATCTAGTTTGTCTATTATAATTTACTAATCAAAACATTACAATTTATGGATAAACAAGAAAAACCCTCATTTCGACAATCTTGAAAATTTTCTTCAGAACACTTAGTGGTACTTGTAATTCCTGTGATGCTTGATTTTGCCGTAGTTGATAACATAGAAGAAAGCAATAGAGCCGACTATCAGCTGCAAGAACGGCGCCGCGCCGACTTTCCTGGGCTGCATGTACTTGTGCTGCCAACGCCACCAGGCCCTGCTGCATGCGCCTAGGACGGCTGAAGGGGTTTTTTTCCTCCGAGCCAGCCACGCCGCGAGCTCGCTCAACTTCACGTCCCCGAACGGCGTGTCCGGCTTCCCGTAGTAGCGTGCCGGGTCATACTGCCCGTGCGCTGACGGATCGTATTCCTTTGGATAGTCCCCTATGGTCATTGTGACCAAAAATATTTTCAATTTTCCAGTCCTGCGAAAGCCAAAATTTTCGCATCTGACAAACGAAATGTCAGTTATTTAAATAAATATGTCACGAAATGTTCTTACTTATTCCTTTTTTGTTATTAGCCAACAACGTAGTACTAAGGCCCGCATGTTAGCAGTTTAATAACCATTTCTGTCAAATAAAATCAGTACTTTTGATCGCATGCCATACACAATGGTATAACGAACTGAATAATGAAGAATAATGATCTTCGCTGGTCAGTGGTGGGAATGGCCTCAGTATTTTTGTCATGTGCGAAGGTTCTTCATTATTGATTGAATCAGCACTCGAGGAATAATGATCATTGTCGAGGGCGCTCGCTGCTAACATATCACTCCTTAAAAAAATAATTTGAACTTAGTACGATTTTATTTTATTTATTAGTACGGAGCCGTGCATGCGGAAGTCCGCCTCCCATCTTAGTTATTTTTAGTTACAGTTTTTTTCATTCTAGAAATACTAGAAACCCATTGAAATATATAAAATATGACATTTATAAACAATTGTAATAACAAAGAGTTACATCTACACCCAGAGGGGTATACTGACTTTATGATTATATCTTACTATCACTACTTAATATCTTTTACGAATAAATTTAACGACAAAGCATAAAAAACCAATGACAATCCTCGTATTATAAACGCCAAAGTTTGTAAGCATGTATAGATGGATCTTTATTACGCTTTCATGTAAAAATTACTGGACATCTTTTGATAAAACTTCACAATATTCTAGCTTATAGATCAGAATAAGACATAGGTATAACGATACCAAGTCTTTTCTTGCGGCTTCGCTCGCGTGATCACAGCAAAGGCAGAACGGATATTTATATCGAGGTTTGGAATCGGAATCAAGAGCGGGATCAGGGTTAGAATCGAGAGCGGGGACGAGTTCAAAATTATGGTTGACAGCGTGACGATCGATACAAAAAAAAAGAAGAATCCATTCTATGTCCATGCGGAGTCGCGGGGGAAAGTTAGTATATAGTGAACTAGTAATATAAATTAGTTATATAGAATTCGATAAGCAGTTTGAGGTGCTTGCTTTATCTGTCTAAAAACCACTAGACAAGTTCGAATAAACCAGCTGGCACATTGAGAGTGTAACTCGTCATACCAATTATTATTGATTCAGCTTTCGTAGACGACGGACGCTTCTTAAGATTATAGCGCACTGGTATTGCAGTATTAAACGGGTAAAATCTTTTTTAAGCTATCGACATATTCGAAACTACACACGAGGTGTGCACTTAGCTTTGGTATGCTTTGCTCGTTTAAGCTGGAGTGGGCCTCGTGAGTGCGAGTTTGGGATCTGGGGCGTTAGATGACACGGAATTTCCAAACGTATTCAGAGTGCGTTGACCGGGTGGTCATCGGGTCGCCTTCGGATATGAAGGTATCCACTACAAATATCAGTTACGGGCTAGTTGACCGATGAGTTCTTAATTTAACTCAAATATAGTGCCGCGTTCGATGCTGACCATGAGCGAACTGTCCAATAAGTTTTGACTTTAGTCAAATTTAACTATTCGCTCCGTGCATCGGAAGACACATTGAGACGTTGGTCGTGGATGTCACCATCGTATTGGTGACGAAGACCATTAGCAACCTCCAAGCCGCATTGGGCCAGCGTGGGTTTAAAGGCATAGACCCCATATGTGTATAAAAAAAAATTGTTAAACTTTTTTTTTATAGATCAATGATAGGTTCTTAGCGAGCAATGAAAACATGAGAGAGCACGCCGCGGCAGTGGCGTAATTAAAAATCTTACGCAGTACAACAAAAAATCGAACCGAACGAAATGCTTAAACTCAATCAGAAATAAGATATGCTCATGGGAGTGTATTCGCTTACGTATGCCCTATGCGTACCGTTAATGTTAACTGTACGTGAACATTGTCAAAAACAATATTTAGAAAATACCAAAGATATGAAAAAAAAAATGTATCAGGAACATCCATCTAAAAAGAAATCTTTTCTTATCACTTCGGCCATAATGGATTTATGTCTAAAATCGTACTATGTCCATGGTGACATGAAAATTATAATAACCGGAATCGTAATAATATTATAAAAAGCCGAGTCGAATTCTTGACAAGATAAATCAGAAACAATCCTAATACATTATTCGTGGCAGGTGGCTCCTAAGCCATTCGCTTTCGTTGCTTGTTCAATCATTCGGATCACACCCGACGCGGTATGTATGAAGATTCAAAGGTTACAGACAGCAAATTCCAAAATGTATTGTCATAGAAGACATTCGATGGGGTGATTCACGTGCTATTGACACCGCAGAACTATAAATAGGCGATTGAACGGCACGAAAAAAAGCTATTTATATTTCGAGTCCGCTACGAAGAATGGGTTAAGAACTCGAGCCGCATCGAGTTGTTGTGGGTTAAAAGTGGATACTTGAAAAATGGGTAACGTCTTTGAGGACTGGCATCTAAATATGAATACATGATTGATACGCGATAGGACGTGTTAGTATTTCTTTGTAATTTATATTTTTTTTTTGAATAGACGAAGGCTGCTATTTGTGTATCCGGATCTGGCCACATACAAAACAATATTTAAAATATAATTGCAACATTAAAAATAGAACTACTTGACTGCAGAAAATAGTTTGTTTCATGTAACTTTCAGTTGTTTATTATTGTGGCGCCATTTTGAAATTTGCGTCTTTATCACCACGGATTTAACTCATGAAAATTCTCGTGCGATAATTTATTACGATTTTCGGTGTGAGCTAACTCAAAAACAGTGCATCCGATCAACTCACTTCGACTTTTGGGGATGAAGCACCATCGAAAATCCCTGTGTATCACTGGTTTAGTGGGTTTAATCGTGTGCGGTCTATGCTCACGGACGCATTTGAAGAATGTCGCCCTAAATAGGTTGTTGTACCACAAAATATCGATTCTGTGCGGTAACTAATAATGTAACATCGCGAGATAAAGACGTCCCTGGGCATAAGTACGATAAGCCAGACTTTCGGGTAATATCTTATGTGTAGATATTACACGAAAATTTGGTTGTAAAAAAATTATTTGCGTCGGATTCCGCACAACTTGAGCATTGATCAAAAACAGGGTCATGTCGATTGGTGCAAGAAAATGATAAAAAAAATATAATGGTGGTACGTCAACAGCTGTTTATATCCACATAGGTGATGAATCTTGGAGCTATGCCTATCACCCCGAAACTAAAAAACAGTCAACGGTGTGGGTGTTCCAAGATAAGCCGAATCCAAAAAAAGTGATTCGTGCCAAAAGCACTTTGAAACAAATGGTTTCCTTTCATTCCCAAGCGTGAAGAATAAATTACGTGATCAACGTTTTTCAAGCCGCGAATAGGGCGTTGATGTGTTCAAAATGCACGTTTTAGAGATACCTCAATCAGAATGGAAAAGGTGCTATAGAAATTGATTTCAGCGTATGCGAATATTTTGAAAAGCAATAAAACCGTATTAAATGTTATATGTTTGTTACTTTTTGATATTCCGGACACAAACAGCGGCCCTCGTAAATACATGAAGTCAGTTTCATTGGAATTCTCAGCGTGTGACAATCAACGGTTTTAATTAAATTTGCTTTTATACTTTTATAGGTTTGACCTTTTCTTTTTTAATTTTAGTCAGAGTATAATCTATTGACTTATTATTATTATTAACTTATTATTATTAACAACATGTGTATACGTATATGTTCACTGCGAAAAATACTACTGATTATCTTTAAAATACGAGTGACAGCTCATTCAATTCGGAATGCGATTCTCAAAAAGAAGTGTTTTTTTCCGCAAACAAAAACTATAATTGTTATAAACGAAAAAAAACAAAAAAAACCTCCGGTCATATCCCGAATCGAATGAGCTATTGCATTTTAAAACAAACAAAACCATTTTTCGCACAAAACTATATATACATATGCAAAGATAAAATAGTAGAAGCATTCTCATATGTATTTGCGGACCGATTTTCGTTTATGTTTTTTTTTTTGGTTCATAGCTATTGACGACCTTTAGTGTTATCAATAAAAGATATTATAGTATAAAAATACGAATCAGCCATCTTTTTGAAGCCATTATTCAGAAGCTATTCGTAATATTTCACGCTCTTAAGTCTACAATATAAAATCTTCGTACTAAAAATACTAAATACAGTTTTAACACTTGAAGTTCGTTACATTTGTTATATGTTATTCTCTATGCATCTTTATACTTTAAATTTAAATTTTATAGGTATTGCAGTGAAGTAAGGCACATAACACATCCTAATGACATATTTGTACACGTTTGCAGCTGACGTAGTAAAACAAAATTTAAAAAAAAAATTGTATGAAATAATTATAAGGAACGTTCTGATTTAAACATTTTATGAATTATGGTCGAAATTCGACCGTTGAGCGATTAGTTTAGTTAATTGGGCTACCATTGGATATTTCATATAAACAGTATACCTATTCATTGGAAAATTTACGAAAAATATAAAACTTTAGGGTTCACCACTATATTATTAGTTCATCACCATATTAATACTTGAAAGGGATGACAGGGGCGAGTCTCCTGTCAGTTCATACTCATGTGATAAAATTAAGATCAACGAAAAAAAATATGTAACTAAAACAGCAACGTGTATTCTGAAGTATTTCGTACAATAAATAATAAATGTCTTTGGATACACACACGACACTATCTGGTCCGAAAATAAGCAACGAGGCTTGTACTACGGGTATCAGACACTTGATAGAATAAACATATATATCTACTAATACATACACACAATATATAGAAACATCCAGACTAATGACGAACATTAATTTTTAATCAAATAAAACATTTAATCGTGTGTCTTGTGCGGGAATCGAGCCCGCACCTTCAGTGCGGCAGGAAGGTCACTACAAACTGCGTCAATCATTGGGCAGGCAGTCCGATATTAATAATAGATTTACGTACGTAAATAACAATAGAATTTGTAGAAATTCATCGCTCTGAATCGACAACATCGCGTGTAACGGGTCGAGAAACTCACCAAAACGGCTATTTTAAAAAATCACATAATTTAGTTTTCATCTTTATCTATAACAAAAATCACAACCGCGCCATATTTAATCCTTTACGACTGTCATCTCCCGCTTCCTGCAACGGCCGGTCACCAATGAATAATTTCCACATATACTTTGTTAACAAATGGAGAACCTGTAGGGTTTTGTCGTATCGATATTTTATTGGTCCGCGGCTATGGCAGCTCCGAGATTTTATTATTATACTCAAATTGAAATCGCACTAAGCCGGCGCGCGCGCAGTGATCGAGTGGGTGACAAGAATATCGATACGAAACTAGGAAATCGGATTTGTCCGCTGTCTCTATGTGGAATTTATATCGAGGTTTCCATATAGACGTAGCATTCCAGTGATTTTGTATTTCCTGGCACTGGACTACATAAGAGCTGACAAAAAGCGTTTTATTTTTTTTCGCAACTAATGTAAATGTCCTACTTTCTCCCAACACCTTTTGTATCGATAGACTAAAATATATAGATCCCCTGGGCTGGGCCTTTGTCTCAACATTGTGATTGACTTAAAGCCTGCCCTCACCAGATTTCGATTATGTGACCCCACCCTCGCCACTATGACTTCAAGTCTGGATTCGCCCTCGCTGTAAAGGAATATTCACGTCTAGTGCCAAATTAGATAATCATCTATTCGAATGTACTAGGAATTAATAAATAAAAGAAAAGATAATTTATTTGCCTTATTAAATTCGTACACAATATATAGTCAGCCCTATAGGTTTTACTAAACCTTTTACAGTCCGGTCGGTCTAGCATTGGAACCTACAATCATTCAAATATGAGATATAAATCCTTTATGTTGCAAATCTACACATTGTTGTGATTTCACATTATGTGCGTTCGCAACAATTTTTTGTTAAACAATGACAAACGGAATCTAAAAAAAAAAGAGAATTGAATTTTTTTAGTTTTTACAAAAACCTACCAAATAAACTTAAATTTTTATTTTTGAATAACGTTGAAACCAACGACTTCCAATTTTTCTGTCATGAATGATTGACATATTGAATGAATACATTTTTGGATACGTTTAATAGAGCAAAAAAAGAAGAAAAAACAAAAAAAAAACACTTGAAATCGTTCCGGCACAAAAATTACGGAAGCCGATTTTTCCATTCGGAATATTAATGACACCGCTATTTGCAACATTTGGGGATACGTATCGGGAACCAAGTAAAGTAAGTAATTTAAATTGTATGCGGCTCCGTGGTCGTTTGTAACTCTACGAGGATTTATGGATTTCTTCCTCTGTGTGTTGACGCGATGAAAAGTTCTTACGCGGTTTTCACGAGTTTCTCGGTGTACTAAACTTTTGCAAATCCACAGTGACACTTTTCAAGAGATATTCTACGGACATCATTGAAAATATCTCATACTTGAATTGTCGTGGGGGTTACTCCCATTTTGAAGCGTCATCAGACGCGACTATTAGTGGAGTATTCCAGTACAGATAAAGTAAAACACGCCAGTTTATGCATTTCGGTTTAGATGTTTTGGTATGACACCCGAATAAGTATGTGGACTACGTTTTCAGTCGACAATGTGATAATTTCAAAGTCATTCAAATCAGTCAGAAAAATAGACCGTTAAAATTAAGTTCATTTATTTAGTTCGACCATGCACTCTATATGGAATCGCGTGACCCGTGTACGTGTATTATTAATTTAAAAATATTCAATTCTCATATGTTGCGTTGGCTGGTTCTCATAAGTTGCGTACGTTAGTTTTGGAGTTCCGTAGTCATACGATGACCTCACTTCGACGTTGAACGAAACTAAAGACAGGCGACAAACTTGTTTTTACTGACTAGTGCTATATATCGTAGTTTCTAACGCTAATCTAAGTCACTATGTACTATAATAAAAGAATCTGTAAAAGGGTTGACCCTACAGGCCATCCCTAAAGCTTCCCGTCATGATATTTATCGATGTGTTTTTCAGCTCTCCGAGAAGAATAACAAGTTTTCTATAAGTTCTCGAGCTTTTCAAGCTCGAAAATTCGAAGGACTTTTGATCTTGTAGATTATCCCTGAAACTACTTGCTACTTTTGAACTCAAAACCTCCAAAGCCTAGCAGTAAATTATTGAGCTCTTTGAGCTCAAAATATCTATTTTATTATTTTTTTTTAGATACCTTTGAGCTCTTCGATTAATTTAAAGAAAAACATTGTTTTTTTTTTTATTTTTAACTACGATTTCTTCCGAATTCATCGTACGATTTTGATTTGCTTAGCAGTATTTTACACAAATTTGCGAATAAAAAAATTGACTTGGTAACAAATATCAGTACAAATCAAATTTTCGTAATGATTTTTTCTAACGAATCAACCGATTTTCATGCGATTTGTAGATATCGATGTAACTTTTTGGAAAAAGAGCTGATTATATTTTACAATCGATCAATAAAGTGGCCTAAATGTTATTAAGAAAAAACATATTCCTGAAGTTTTTATTTTTAATATTTTTCAAAATCTACTAAGTTGAACTTGATCAAATTTTCAAGTCTAAATACAGTAGGCCCCTTTCAAATGCCGCATTTGAAAGCCGCAACCGCATTACGATCGGTTAATTCGTTCAAAAGTTATGAGAGACTTACATACACATACACAAATACAGCATGGCCTTAAAGTAGTTACAGTGTAATAGATTGGTAGGATCCTATAACCTGGTGATTTTAAGAAAACTTTATTTTGGAAATTCGCATTAAGAACAGTAATTTCCGAACCTCTAAAGATTTTTCAATTATCATGACGGCAAGTTAAAAAAAATTGTAAGATTCCTTCCTATATGTGAAAATTTTCTGACATACATCAAGGAAAACGAGTGTGAACAGGTTTTAAAATAAAAATTCGAAATCATTAGAATTTTTACTTCAATTTATGAAGTATAAATAAATAGATTATAGACAAATAATGGGGCACACATAATAATAATAACAACATAACAATAATAATAACAATAATTTGGGCGCACTCACGACATTATATGATTCCAAAATAAGCAATGTGGCTTATAGTATCGGTATCATATAGCTGATAGAATAAATATATTGTATTTTTTTATTAAAAAAAAAGTTTTAAACACATGCATAAAATACATTAAAACACCCAGACTCAGGACAAACATTATTTTTTAATTAAGTGTTTGTCTTATGCGGGAATCGAAATCACGTCCTCAGCGAAACATGTAGGATCACCATCAACTGCACCAATTAGCCGGTCAAAGACTTAGTGTATATAAAGGTAGACACGCGAATTCGTTTGGGTAGATTAAGATAGATTTTTTTCATCATTCATATAGACGACCTCCTAGACTACTTTGTGCTGTGGCCCTTAAAGTTTGATCCCAGCCTCGGTCGTGCTTCTTTCCGGATCTTCGCTTGGATTTATAATTTTTGTTTACGGTATCGATCCCGAAAATCGGGATTATGTACATATTTCAATTACTTAAGAATTTGTTTAAAAGCTACGAGACACTTCATTTATATTTCGGCAAACACTTGGCCGGTTTTTTAACATCAAACATTCTGTCATTCCACACCTAACGATATTGATTGATGTGTTCAATCGAACTTCAGTTCAATGTCAAATGTTAATTTAAATAAATAAACTGCTAACGATGTTCCTGGTTACAAGAAGTCCGTGCAAGTGAATATAAAATAAAATAAAATAAAATGGCCATTCGGCGGCCGAAATGGAAGTAGATTTCATTTTATTTTCATATGTAATTCATGTGAAATAGGTAATTTTCGGATTTTCAAAATTTGAAAACGCTGTCATTTCTAAACTAATTGACCGGTTTGGCTCAAATTTGAACTCGACCTTTGTAATCGTCCATAAAACATGTACGTTGAGTTTAATTAAGATATCTGAAGAATTGTAGACGCTATTGTGCTGACAAGCCCCCCCGTTATATCGTATATATACACATTTATAAACTTTTGAACCATATATATATATTCTGACTCAGTTAGTCAAGTCAGAAAACAACTAAATTTTTCAAAAGTTGTGTCATGAGGACAAATACCAATAATTAGATTTTTATGAAATCTACTAAAAACCAGTCAAGTGCGTGTACGATTAAAGGACTGAAAGGTGTCGTACAATGAGATTAATTCATATACTGCAATGATTTGTCATTTGCATAAAAGTATACGGCTGAAATCTAGAACAATTTCTAGTTTTTTCTAGCTTTTTCCTTATCTCTCAATAGAGATAATTAAATTATTTAAAAAAAAAAAATTTTTTTTAATGTTTAAAGGCCCATATCTTTTGAACGAAATAGCCTATTTTGATCTGTTTTGCGGTTTTTGAAGTATTTTTTTGTTGATGAAATGATGGATGTATTAAAATCGACATGTCAAAAAATTGGAAAGTTAGTTTGAAAAAGCACCTTTTTGGAAATTTTTGGATGGCTGCAACTTTTTGAACGCATCGACCGACTTTGGTTTGCTTTGTAACATTCGACTTACATTAAATTAAAATTGTGTATCTCATCTACCCTTATCGAACTCTTCTGGGGAGCCCTTAAATTCATAATACCATCCAGGCCCTTCAAGCTCAGTCCGACCCTGAATTGCCCCTTAAATGATTTACTGACTTTGCTTAGACGAGTTTTATGAGCGGCAAGATCATTGTTATGTCTAGGGTTAATATTAATATATAAATCGAAAGATACAGATCGAAATAGAAAATGTGAACGAATCAGAACAGACAGTGGAATATGGATTGATATAGAGTAGTCAGGACCGAGATCATGGTTGAAAAAGAGATTGTTCGATATAAATGATGAAGGAATTTACTCCGTGCGTATGCGGGCAGAGCAGCAGGCGAAAACTAGTTAAGTATATAACTATATGCACTGCACACACAACTCAAGGTATCAAGCACAAAATAAGTATATTTATTTTGTGGTACCAGGCAACAATCGCGCGAAAGAGCTCCGCATTTAAACAAATCCGCTGCCAAATTGATAGGAATCATGCACCGGGTTATTACTTAGTACGTTAACCTTGATTAAACCTTGGCTCTCGCGTGGGTGACCAGAGCCATTAGAGTCCCGACATGGCCGCCTGGTAGTTAGCTCAAGGCAAGAAGCCGCTTCAAAAGGGACAGCAATTCAACTGCACACCGTAAGCTCATATATGGCGAAACTAATTAACATAAAGTTATAGCGGCGTTCGGATTGACATCACATTAACAGTGTTATTGTCTATTGTTAATTTAAAAAACTTCTAACGCTTGCATTTAACTTAGACGTATTGTTTGCAACTTTATGTTATAGAATACTATGCGATGAAATCCTAGCTTGATGTTATTATAACAAATTGCTAAAGTTAGTTATCGAGTCGTTAATAATGTTAGACATAAAAATGAAAGCTAGTTGTGACGAAATTTCTTAACGAAATTCTAGTATATTTATATAACCTCTTCAATAAGAAAAATAGTTGTAATGTTAATTCATTTTTAGAAAGATTGAAAAGTACAAATGTGAAAACCTGTAAAGTAATAATTTCTTTACCATTTCCATAAAAAATTGTAACTTCATTGAAGCTGATAAATCTTATAAAAACAATTTCAGACGCGTTTCCTTTTATAATTCATTTGCTACACAAGAACACAAGAAGTAAGGAACACTATCTTTTTTTTAATTTTCATTTCATTAGCATAATACTGGCAGTAAATCTTTCATTTTAAAACCCTCTTTTTGTAATATTTCTTGTAAAACCCTATATAAATTTTGATGAACTGTGCCAAGGTGATCGTGGATACAGATTGTCGCTCAGCGAGAACATTTCAAGTACCTTATCATCAAACTGACTCATGTAGATTATTTCACTTGAAGGTGTAATCGACCGATACGTCCAGATACAAATATCATCAATTCACTACTTTTTTCACGATTTTATTCTTAATAGCTGCTAACTTAGAGATATTAATGAAAATTATTTTATTGATAACATTTGACACTTTCGCTCATAGAAACCAACGGAGTACTTAAATTATTAAATTATCGCTTTATGACATATCAGAGAAAAAAATAATTTTCAAGACAATTTTCAAAGTGTAGTGTATACAATGCGTGGCCATTACTTACTATTTTATATATTCATACGGAATGTAGGTAGGTCATACTAAGATTATGATGCGGCTTTTTATTACTAAATAAAGCGTATGAACAAATAAAATTAAATGTAGCAATTTTTTTTAGCACAATCTTAGAGTTGGATTGGATATAATACCTATAAAAGAATTTTAATGATTTTTATAGCATCTCTGGAAAAATCATAGTCATGAAGATAAATATAAAAAAAAAGAAAAGTGAAAAACTGATTAGCGAGAAACTGATTTTCCAAATTTTTCCTTCATAGTTTACCCGTTTTTCAATTTTCATTACCAGTATGAGTTAGATCCTCGATCCCCATATACATTATTATATCTTATTTTCTATATAAATAAATATGTCCAACGTTCACTTTTCTAAAAGAATATCGACTGATTTTCTTACTTTTTATTAAAATAGACACGCCGAATCAAATAGCCATTTAACAATGAATTCATCACACTTAATTACTTTATGCTATGGTGTATATATAAAAAATATACATATGTGAAATCCAATACCTATCAATTAAACTGTACAAGTAAAGGCTCATAAACACAATTAGAACCTTTCTTAGCATTTATAAATACGCTTTGAAGATTTCACCGCGTAAAATATCGTATTATATCCCGTGCACGTCTTTGGATGTTTTTAAAACTTCCCCGCCGCGTTCATTAAAACTTAATATATATTATCTTCCCGCCCTATACTTTCTTGCTTGCGCAATACAAAAGCGAAAGTAAAAAGAACTAAATGTCATTTTAAAGCGTTTTCCACCTCCGCGCCGCGGCCTTAACGAGCCGCCGGATTACCGCCTGTCGCGTAACCGCGGCTCGGCTCAGTTCTAACGAGGCGAGAATTGGCGGTCACTCGGAGGTTGGGCCGCTATGGGCCGGCTGATCGCTCTGGCGGGACGTGACGAACGGATGCACACGGACGTACGGCGCTTGAAACGGGCCACCCGTGAATTACCACGGCGGGCGGGTGTCGACGAAATGTGATATCAGGTGACAAGGGTCTCTCTCTTAGAAAAACTTACTTTGAAATCCTACATACGTGACGTCACACCAAAGGGAGGGAGAGTCGCACAAAAGCGATGATCTTACGACAAAGTAGTGTCAGGGCTCAAGGAATTCGGGTGATATAATTGTTTATGGATGGGCCCTAATATACATCATAAGCTTATGTATTACCGACAAATAGAACGTTTCGAACATAGTTCTGTTATGTCTTATAAGTTGCCGGGTACTATCCGGTGAGGCAAAGGGAGTTACTTCTAGGCGTACAGTGATAGAGATGAATCGGCACATAGTAGTCGGAAAGATAGGCGGCTCTGTCTCGCCGTGCGTCGGCTGAGCGCTCGACGCATTATTTGTATAAGACTAGAGGAAGGCTTGCGGGGAGGCGCGCAGATAGACCGCGGTGAAGTGGTAACCGGTCCCCGGCATCCGCTGGCTGGGTGTACACCAGCGCAACTGAGAGGATCCAAAGGAACCATAAGTAGGAAAAAAGCCATAAGTCGACAGGGAAAAAAATGGCGTGTAGTAGCTTGGACGTGTAACAAGTTCTACCGTTTAAGAATGATTTCTTTGGAAAGTGTACATTGAGCAAAGGAATTAAAAGCATGCATCTTCTGCAGTACTAAAAGTATGTGTATACTTTTGATTTTGATTCGATTTAATAACATAGATTACATGAAAATTCCACATTAAACGATTAGTAACAATGGCAATAAAATTTAACACCCTATACATCGTAAAAATAAAACATCTGTAAATCAGTAATGTAATAAACATACAGGCGTTCAGTATAAAATGCGATAATACGTACCTGTATGTTGCGTGAAGATTTTATCATCAAGACTTCGCTTATTGTTAACGCTCTATTTCGTACCTTATTTAATTTGCGTAACTGTGTAACTGTATACGACGATCAATTTTTAAAGAACAAACTATAAAGAAAAGCATCACAATATTAACGTATCAGTCAGCACGTTATCCCCCATTTCCATTGAATTTTCATCTAGTACCTACTTCAGACTTGAAAACGGGGTGTGTTTAAAATTTTAAATGGATGTTAGGAAAATATAGCTAAGAAGGTGAATCTTATACGGTCATGTTCTTTTTTTTATATAGGATTTTCAAAGGGCAAACAAGCATGCGAGTCACCGGTGAGGAGTAGTAGTGGTGATATATATATATATATATATATTCTATTCTATTCTATAGCAAAGCACTACAACTGTCTTTATTCTTTCCACTCTCAAGATGGAACGTAGCACTTAAGTGTGCTTTATTAATACGACTCTTAAAAAGGAATATGCTTTTTACTTTTTTTTGTGTAATGTGCATGTTATGCAAAATGTCATGCATAGAAAAGGTAAAATCACCGTGATTCTGTCTCGGTATCATGTGATGTGATATATCACAAATTTAATTTGTTTGAAAATGTTTAAATAACCTAATATAATTAAAAAAAAAAATCCTTCCGAGAGCATTGAATGTAGATATTAACTATTAGCCTTTATTTTAACTAGAACTTTAAGAAACATTAATTTGTCTAAAGAAATGAAGACCAGCAATAAAATGCAGGTCTTAACTTCTAAAGGTAAAATAGGGGTCACGTCCCTAAGTTCAACTAGAAGGTTGAAATTTCGAAAGAGACAAACATCGATGTGTAGAAAATAATATTAGCATAGGTCTTTCAGTACGGCGATAATAAACACTGCAGATATTTTGAAAACTAAGACTAATGATAGGACCGATTGCAAATAAATATCCAATCTCGCAGATAACTTAACAAATGATTTCTCATTGGTTTATTTATCGATTTAAGTAAAATAATTAGATAGGTGATTCGAGATAAGTGGAATATATATTACGGTAACTAAAGAACGCGACGGCTGTGACGGCTTATTTAATAGACCACTTCCTATAAAATAAATCCACTGATTTTAAACGCTTCACTGTCCATCGATGATTTACAACGACTAACTTAAGCGGTTGTCTTAAAA
The DNA here is from genome assembly GCA_005406025.1 of Eumeta japonica. Lineage (NCBI taxonomy): Eukaryota > Metazoa > Arthropoda > Insecta > Lepidoptera > Psychidae > Eumeta > Eumeta japonica. The sequence goes on from BGZK01001416.1 coordinate 37,207, forward strand.
AAAATGTTAGACTACAGCAAAATGTAATATATTTACACGTTGTAACAAGGTCTGTTTGTTCTTCCATCGGTATTCGGTATATAAACAAAATAAGTAGTCACATACAAGAATATGCATTCAACTTTTATTTCTGCACCGTGAAAGTTCCACGCATATTTGAGTGCACTTCCCTAACAATATAGTAATATAAAAGAAACAAATACGTAGGGAATATAAGCGGTCATTATAGGGATCTTTCTTTCAATGAAATCTTCCCATAACCAAAACAAAAATCGATAACTCTCCTAGAAAACTTATTGGCAACATTTTTTGAAACATCCAATTATTTATGCGTTTGAGCACAGATATCGCTCACATACGTATTTCCAAGTTAATATTCAAACTCGGATGGCGCTACCACTGAGGCACATCTTCCTACATGTTTTCATTTCACATTCAGAAGCTCGAATCTAAGCCGCCCACGCTGGTCGAATGCGAGTGCTGACGATCGTCGCATCTCGTGGCCGGGTTAGGTCGGGACGTCCCTTCATTTCCAGACGTCGCACCCCTTCGTCGAAGGTACGTCCGGTCCATTCGCGAGAACGAGTCTAGGCTGGGTACCGACATCGATTGCACGCCGCCCGCTTCCCCACAGCCGTTATCGCATCAGCCCGCAATCACGACCGGCCTCGGGTGTTTGTTTTATGCCTCGGCTCGTGATCATCGGGCATAAATTTCCTCGGGCTCAACAAGGCCCCGAGGCACGCGTACTAGTGCTGGATAGTCTAGAATCTTCGGTATCTCGTTTAATTGATTCACTTTCACTTTAACGGCTCCGCAAAAATCAGAGAGATGTTACGATCGTTAGTAGCTTTCGGCAGGATGAGCATTTTTTTTTAATCGAATGATTTTTGAAGAAAAAACTGATTATTTTAGTGAATAAGTATATGAAATTGTAAAATTCGTATCACCAATTAAATGACAAATTGAATTAAACTATTGCGAAGAAAATTGAATTGAAAATTTATACCTGTTCATATTTTATTTTGCTTCGTCTATTTATTTTATTTTGAGCGAGGTTGTCGTAACAAAAACTTATAAAATAGATAATTAAGATAAGAGTAATGAACGCGAACCTGATTAAAATTTCTAAGTAATATGAAAGGAGGTCTTTGGAGTGCTTGTTTATTTGTCTGTCTCTTTATAGTTACAAGATTGCAATACTTCGAGAACCACTGATTCGGTTTGGATGAACCATCTTTCGCTGTTATGGCTTGTATTTCTTGAAAAATATTTGTATCTATACGGCTTCTGATTGGTCCTTTTTATAATGACTACGCGCTGCACTGAGGGCGTGGATTCGATTCCCGCATAAGAAAAAACATTTATTTGATTGAAGATTGATATTTGTCTTTAATATTAATGAATGTTTTTTATGTATTATGTGTAGGTATTTACAAAAAAAAGTACATGTGTATTCCATCGATGCTTAGTTTGGGACCAGATGGTGCGTATATGTCCGAATGAAGATATTTATTTATTATTATTTATGCGGTTAAAAATAAATTGCTCTTTATTGTAGTGTCCGCTTTTAGTCACCCCAATGTAGTGAATGACACTTTTTTTTTATAAAGACACGATATTTAAAAATCATTAACCTATTTTTTGAATATATCTGATACTCTTCCACAATCTTGCCATTTTATTTTCGATCTAGAAACTTAGACCTAACGCCTTCGGTCCACGCTATTCAATTCCATTAACGACTGTCACCAATTTGATGACGACATCCATCGACGGCTGAACTAAACAAGGAGATGTGCATTAGTTTGATTTAGTTGATAAACTGGGTGGTCTATTCGCCTGTGGTCAGGATTCGAATACGGCACTCTTTGATTCCAAACAACGGTCTTGACCATTAACTATTACTCTTCTGACTTGGGGCTACCGTAAGCCGAAAGTTAAATTGTATTGGTCGATATAATTCGGCAATGTGACAACTTCAAGCACTGCCCCTACTTAAATATACCACTTAATATATGTACAAACTACTGTAACATATACAAAAAAGATTTTTTTTTTAAATGCTTTGGAACACAAGACGTTTTTGCAAAAATTGTGCGGTTAAATTATGTCTGTTGCCGTATACAACGCCTGCTCAAAGTTGACGTGGGATCAATTATATACGCATTATCTTGGCCGCTATAAATCGGTCCAGTTGACCTCGTTGGCCTTCCGTCAAGATGATGATTTTCGTAACGATTTTGTATTACACGTGTACGCAAAATTATAGTTTCTTTCACGTCAAAATTGTAAAACTGATGAGAAAACGCTAACAGAGTAGAGGATCCAAATCAGAAGTGCCCTTCACCCATTTTTCTTGCCGGATGAAAAGTTTTTGTTGAGTGAAAATATCACATGTAAAAAAGGTATTGCGAAAGGATTGCCTACATAAATATGTTCAAGTTATGATTAATTAAAAATATTAAATTTATTAACTGTTTCCCTCATTTATTTACAAAAAAAAAATACAATCGAAAGCATGGATCTTAAAGAATATGAAAACGTTTAGTTGCTTACTTTTTTGTTTTACACTTCTATTAGATCGCTAGGTATAAACAAGTAAGTCGATACTAATAATTTGTACTCATCTGCTTGCCCAATAAATTATATATGTATAAAAATAAATGAAAATAACTGAAAAAAAAATGATGATAGATCTACCAGATTCGAGGATCATTTCCATTCTGATGAATTTTATACCGTCATTTTGTACATTAAATTATGTGGGTACAATATACATGTTGAGATCGTTAAACATCAGAGACATGAACATAAATTGCTGAAAAGAGATTGTAAGCTGGAGCTTAAATTTTTTTTCAGCAATTATATATATGACTAGTTTTTCGCCTGCAGCTTCGCATGCGTAAACATAGAATGTCTTCATTCACCTTTCGTGTGGAAAGATCTTGCTGTCAACTTCGATCTCGTTACCGTTTCGATTCTGGTTCTGACGCTGTTCTTGATTTAAAGCCTATGTTCTATTCCAAGCCAAGGTTTATTAACCCGCGAAAATCGTATTAAAATCCGTTCAGTAATTTCAAAGATGTATGCGAACAGACAAACAAACAAAGATTTTTTTTATATATACATTAGCCTATCGACAAAGTCGATGTATCCTTTACATGTATACAAAATTACATTCTGATCGGATGTACAGGTCAATAGTTATAGTGCAACAACCAAAAAAAAAACCTCTTGTATGTTTATATATTAGTATAGATTGTGTTGCAGTTATATACATATATATATATATATATATAGTATGATACAAATGCTACCTTCAACATTATAGCCATAGCAGTGTCCGAATCAAACGATTGCGATACACAAACAAACGCACCATAGAGAACTATAAATTTTCTTCGTCGGACCACGCGGTCCTAAAATAGAAAAGCAGACATGGAAATAGGTGTACCTTCCATAGCCTGCGTAGACAAAGTAGCGGACGCTAGCCGCCTGCAGCCAATAAAGTAGGCGCATAGATATAAGAACTAAGTAGTAACTGATTGTATTCACGTTTTAACTTTTAACATAATTAAAATTAATTAATGTTACAATTTAATTAAAAATTAATTAAAGTTACAATTGAATTAAAAATTGACATAAGTACAGGCATAAAATATGACGTATATACAACAGTGCAGACAAACAGAACTTTTGCCATACGAGTTCGACAGAGCACCGCCGCTTTTTCTTCACTGTCTTTTATCTGACGTGCAACCGCTTTGTTATATCGTTTGTTGTTGTGCACCAACAGACGGCTTCCCGAGTGACGTACGCCATTCTCAAAGACAAATCCGCTTTGCGGTCCCGTACGTACAGAATTATTCGCCTACGCGCAGACATCGAGGCCACAGCATTGTTGGCGTTAATAGATGTTTGCTTGTAACTACCACAAGACTTCGACTGTCACACAATTGAGCGCTTTGTGCCTGTGTGCCCACGGTTGTTCGTGAAACTACTAAAATATAGGAAATTAGTTATATCTAGGTCACGGCGCATCTTTTTCTTCTGTATACAGAATATAAACTCGTGCCGCAGAAGGGTAGACAGAGAACACAGATTCCCATATAACATCTCTCCTGCTATACTGACGTTCATTGGTTGTTTTATACAAGCTCATCAGTTACAGGTATTTAAAATTCTTGCCTACTGTAACAATCAATTTGGCCTATAAGTAGAAAGATAAGATGTAGGTGGTGAGATCTTTGGTGACGCTAAATTTAAACGAGATATTAAAAATTTGTTTAATCCCATAACCGGTGACAGTAGACGATAGTAGTTAAATACGCCCGTTTACGACGCGGGAGGTAAGAGTTTGAATCTTGTAAACTTACACGACTTTGCCTTTAGGCCTAACTGTAGGTTATTGGGAGCTTTGTTAAACAAAACGTAATTAAGTTTATGTACACTATTATATATTTTCTATTATTAGAGGTGCACTTAACTACGCGTGGAACTCGCACGGAGTTGAAACACTGACTAAACGCATATTATTCTATGTGACGTCATTTTGTTTATGAACTGAACTCCGATGAAGGAACAAAGAGACTTTTCACAACGTGTAAATAGATTTATATTTTGTTTTAATCCAATACTATATTATGTACAGATTGACGTGATTGATCGCTCTTTAAGATGATCATAAAACCCGGATTTTGAAATTTCTTAACGTTACCAACACGTATTATGCTAGCATGGCAGTTATGGTCCGGTACCACCATCTTAGAGAACGCCCGTATGTGCACAAGAGCAGGACAAAAACATAGTATCAGTTGTTCCTGGGGCTATAAAATTGTACAAGATTATATTGTACATTAATTTTAAATTGAATCTATTTTGAGAGTACTGCGACATAAAATTATTTACAAAGTTGCAAAATATGGTTGACTTATATTTCGAGATATGTAATAATAAGGTATGATATTGAAAACAAATTTTAATATCAAAAATTCTATTACAAAAGAGACGAAATAGTTTTGCGTACACGTACAGACGTGAATATTTAAACGAAGTCGATATAATTACGTAACTTATTACGTAAACGAATACGGTGTACGCTTAATTTGCGCACAAAAAAAAAAGGAACAATAAATAAAAGAATTTTTACGGTACGAAATTATGGTCAAGACCATTAAAGCAACAATGAAACACTCTATTGTGTTGTTAAAATATCAACAATGGGAGACATTACGGCGTTAAGTGTACTTCCTAAAGTTGATGTTGTTAATACGGTGGCAACGAACACTATTACACGGTTGAAATAATGAGTCGTGTTGTCGTTAAAAAGCAATCGCAATTCTGGCTTTAGTGACATCCCTAATCGGTCGGTTTATTCGAAATAAATTAAGACGTAAATCGGGTAACCGTGTTTTCAGTTTTAGTGAAGGCGGTTTTCATTCATATCCAATGATATGTTAAAGTATATGCATACAAAAATTTCATATTGCCGATATGGAAACTATATATTTACATACAAAAATCTATGACGAGAATGCATAACTGTCTATGAATTTTTTTAGGTTTTCCAATATAATTAATTCAGTTTATTTTTCGAGAGGGTAGGATTTATGTCATTTTTCTGTAAAACTAATTTTGCCGTTAATGGATAATTATTTTATTAAAGATATCGATCTATGTACACAAAGAAATAAGTTAAAAAAAAAGAGATTATAGTGTTAAATAAGTTACTAAGAAGTTAAAAATCAATTTAATTCGATCGGAAACAAGCCGTTTCCTACATTTCATCTTTAACCGACAACAACGTTCCTTCGCTTATCTCAATATCATTCATTGTACACCTGAATTATAAACATATTTGAAGTGAAACTTCTTTATCGGCGTATGGGAGAAATTTTATAGCAATGTAACGTTTTTCTGGTACGCGCCATCTTTATCTGTTACGCGCCATCTTTATTTCTGGATAACATTTTTCCGTTACGCGCCATATTTATTCAATGTTATTAATGTCATCGTGGCATAAACATAATTGTTACTAAAGCTACCTGTCATATATACTTTCTGTCAACACTCTAGATCTATTTACAGTTTGTATATATTACATTTTCCTACTATCTAAGTTGTAACCTTTTCAACCGACATACATGAACTATATCTCACATTCTTTCATTGAGTGACTCGATTTTATATGTAGCGTTCGATAATTTTCCTACAATTCTATATGGCCCTTTATAACATCGCATTAATTGAAAAGTTTTACCTATCACCCTTCTAGGTACATATACCATTACCAAGTCTCCTACATGAAACTGAACATTTCTATTTCGGAAACTCAGTAGTGACGTGAAAAATAATATTTCAATTAAGTGATTAGCGAAAAAAATTTTATAAAGTTATTGGCAAAAAGAATAAAAGATATTTATTCTAATTCCAGTGGATTTCTAATAGAAGTAAGTAATTAAACCTTTTTTCTAATACATTCAACACGTGGGTGTGATTACGGTATTTATTTTCTTTAAGGTTATTTCAGGTTAACCTTAGTTTTTGATTGTAAATATCAGTGAGTTAAGCCATTAATTACAAAAATATATAATAACGATAACAATAATAGTAATAATTCTAATATAATTAATGAAATGCTATAATCTTAGTAGCAGAAAGGTGAAATAATTGTATTATTTTTGTATGCATGTCTATGATAATAAAAGCCTTTTGCATAAACTTTATCTAATTTAGCTTTATTCAACCAATTTCTGTGAAGTTGTAAATAGTAAATCATTTTTCGAAAAATGATGTCATAAAGAAGTTTCACTTCTTACGTGTGTACACTAATACACACACACTTTTTTTTATAAATTTTAAACTTCATGCCTTTTATCAATGCTTGTACTCATCACAGTGGCAAAATAAATGGAAGCGTGTTTTTTTGCAGTAAAGAGGAAATGAGGGTTTGATAAGTTCAATCATTTGATGCGGCATCGTTTGTGGATAGTTGAATCTTATAAAACTTCGTTTATTTGATTTTTTTTATTTATCTGTATAACCCATAGCGCCCAACAAAGCGGGCGGGTGATCGATAGTATCTTTAAATGTGAAACATACAGCTTTGAAAAGCGAAAATAAAATATTAGGTTATTTAATACGCTACGAAGGAAATGTTAACGTATTAAATCGTTTTAAATTATATCGCAATTTGGTAATATGAAATCATGATTATTAAAATGGTTACAATTGGTATGCCATTAATTGAAATAATAAAAACTTGGAATAGGTCAGCACACAGGCAGGAGTTTTCGTTGATTATGTAATATTTTACGCAGGTCAATGATCAAATTTCAATTGTGCGCAATATATGACCAAATTTTAAGAAGTTAATAGAGAAAGTTTATTTATGAATAAACTTATTTATAAATAAACTAGACTATGAATCTGGTGCCCGTGTAGCCTTTTACAGAACTCAAAGGCAACAAATTGACAAAGAAATATTACATTTATTACCTCATAACTAATCAACTTAACTCTATAATAAACATAATAATCTGTAGAAAATTATAAACTAAATTGTAACGGCGAACGAGAATAAATTTTCTAATACGTTTTCATAAGTACACCATTTTATAAAAAAATATATTTAAGTGTTTTAAAAAAATATTATTTAAAATTCAACTTTGAATGCTTCAAAAGTCTTTCAGTATTTACCCGATCGTTTCTGCATAACTCGTTGCAATTCATATTACATGGACCCTCTGTTTGAGTCATAAACTTGTTCCTTTTTTCGTTTAACTGAACTCGTTTAAAGTCTTATTCAGTAAAATGTCGAAATATGGTAATTTCACGACTGCTTTGAGTTACTATTACGCGCTGGTATGCGACTGTGTTCACGGTGTGATTCATGCCTGAAAATTGCATACTTCAATAGGCTAACCGGTGGCAGGCAAGAGCCGGCGAAAGCCAGTTAGTGAAAACTGACTAATTGAGTAATTCACAATAAATACCCATAAATTTTCGGAAAAATTGCTATTAATTTATTTTAAATTTTGTTATGTTCCAATTAAATAAGAACGGCCTAACCACGCCAGCCGGACATTTTTGACACGGCGAACATATTCACATGAGAGGCATCGACAGATGTTGGATAAATGAAAACGAAAGTGACAACTTTAACGGACGGCCCGTCAGACAAATTATTGCGTAAGCCATTTAGGGCTTTTCATCGCGCAAAGACAAATTTTTACTTAGAATAGCTTAACTTGGAGACTCACCATCGTAAGTATCAGGAATGTACAGCGGCTTCCCGACCAACTTCCCCTTCTTCCCCGACAGCGGTACGGCCTCCACGCGCCTATGCGCCTCTAGTACACGGTACAGCAGCACCGGCCTATCATCCGTTTCGAACTTCACCACCCTCGGCAGCGAAAACTTATCGACGAACTCCTTCAGGGTCATGTTGCCCTCGTCCCCTTTCTCCTCCTCCTCCGGTTCGACGGAGCCATTGCGCCTGGTGAGCACGAAGTTGTCCGACCTCCTCTCGGAATAGCCTCTATCGCTGCTCCTCGGCTTGTATCTCGGGGGTCTATCCCTTCTGACTAGCGCTTCGTTCGCTTCGGCCAGCCATCTAGTGACCAGCCTCTCCCTTTCTACGTCTAGATATCTAGGCTTGGAGGCGTCGCATGCGAACCGGGCCGCGTCGAAGCAGTATTGGGGCGGCGGTTGTCTGGGGTGCAGTCGGGGTTGGAAGAAACGCGGCGGCGGCGGCGCGTAGGGGGCGGGGGCGTAGGCGGGCGGTGTCCTCGGGCCCGAGCCTCGGCCGACGCGGTCCGCGCGAACATCGCTCTCACGAGGCCATATTTCTTTATTGATACCCGCCACCTGAAAATGAAACATATGATAAATATTTTATGCCACGTCAAACGGCTCCGGAAGAAAGTATACAATCCATCCGAAGAAATAAAACTATTCGTTTATCCGGTTACATATGAAAAAATAAAGCGGTTTTTTTTATCTTCGTACTTCGAAAACGACTAGTTATATCAATAAGTTACGTCATGCAATTTTTTACGTCGAGTTTTAATCAGCCCACAATATTTTCTTTTTAATTGAGGGCTCCACGCTGGCCGAAAGGGCTTAACGTATTTTGAAGCACGGACCGAGTAGCTTAATTTGACTTAAGTTAAAAAGTCATTGATGAATTTATTTATGGTCATAATCGAACGCTGTACCTTTCTGTCCAAAGCTTAAACTTTTAACCACTAAGCTACTAATACTCATTAAGTACTTTTCTGTTATCAAAATGAACCTGAAATATTCCAGTATATATATCATACAACAGAAGTTTTAAGAAGACTGATTTAACATCATTAAATAAAGCAAAGACAAACTATTTTTAGTGTGTTTAAAGAGTTGTGGTCTTATTTCTTATGAGTTTTTTTTTTCTAATTTCTTATTTTTTCACATTTACCCTTTCAATTTTATTCACAGTCAAAGAATAAAAGTTCGGATTTTTTTGACTCTGAAATTATCTCGGTCACTTCGATTAAAATTTGCATTATTAACAATTTTTACATCACATTTATTGATCATAAATAAAACCCAATAAAGATGAAAACCTCGTTAAACCTCAATGTTATTAAATTTTGTACTTACCAACCATGTTATAGTTTTTAAACATATATGTTCAATTATGATAAACGTTTTAGTAATGTCGCTCATTGATATTTTACTATTTTATAGTAAGCAATAATTTTGAATAAATTGCTTTTTTTAAACACATAAAAAATCTCCCTAGTCATCATAAAAGTAGTTTTTTTCTTCTATTAATATAAATTTGTTGTATTTTTGTTGCATAAATTTGTTGTTACACCTTTAAATAAATTAGCAATAGAAAAATATGTATAGACAACATACAATATCTAATTTTAATCCATTGTAATATTTTGAAAATAATTGTGTCTCCTAATCGTTACCTCGACGTCCATGAACATTAATCTTGCAGCCAAATAGTTAGGTTTCTAAGAAATTGGGCATGTGCGAGAAAACAATAGTATTCGATGCAATCGATTGCAAAAACAAGCAACGCCCGTCTGGCGTTGCAAAATACTTAATGAATTCCTTGGTCGAATTTAAGAACGATCTAAATATGTGCTATGTGCGTAATATTTCTTGCCAGAGGCTGCCGGACTTTTTCGGCTTGCAACGAAACACCAACGACACCTGTGAATTCGGATGACGTGTGCGCAATATATCGCTATTTTTTTTTTGGTAATTACCCTTATACGTTATTCAATTATAAAGTAATAATTACAGAGATATATACTTGAAGTTTTCGATAAATATACCTTCAAGCTTTTAAAAATAGTACACTGCTACAAATATCATCAAAAAGATTTCGTCTGCAATGTTAGCAAGTAAAAAACCCTATCAAAAAACTAATTACAGTGGCAAAACATTAATTAAAGCACCAAACACCTTCATCATTCAGAACAAACTGGTACAGTGCAATACAAAAGTGGGAAATATTCATGTGGGCGGCTGTTGTACAGTCGCCGACAAAAGGTTGCGCAAATTCTCACGCGAGATACGGCCGGGCGTGTCGACACGCGCTTACATAATCGATTATTGTGATCCATGATAGGGGAAAAAACAAACCATCTGAAGACAATGGCGGCGCAAGATGGCGGCCGACAGGAATCATATACGTTTTAGATATTAAAATCTTATTAATATGCAAAAACAGTTTCAAAAACGCCATTTAGTAGTAAGGTTTCTATCGGAATTAAAATTAAAACACACATAATCGCTACTTAACGCAACTTAGGTATATATTTTTTATGAATTTTACTGTTTGATTGTTCGTATTTTTCAAACCGGTATCGATTTTATGTCACATGACAAAAGTTAAGTGATCTCAACACAAATCTATTTTTAATCAGAGCAGCTCTTTCATGTGTTTGTTTGTGAATTATGATCACTTATCACACTTTTTTTCATTTGTCATCATTTAAATTGATTACTTACAGTGGGTTATTTAATTACGCGTCATAAAATGAATCGTAGGTACATACCGTAACTACTACAATACTCAAACTATTTCTTGCGTCGATCTCAAAAGATATTTAATAACATCGAAGACAATAAAAAATAGATCGACCGGTCTTTTAGTAGTGATGTTGTCAAAAACTTACATCATACATCGAATAATGATCGAAGGCCGGACGGGTGCGACGACTTATCGATTCATTGAATCGATAGATTGTGCCGTGCGGGCTATTTGCATCGTTCGACGCGGCGTCTGTCATTATTTCTCAAGAGCAGACGTGTACGCAAGAACTTCGACTATTGTTGTACGTTTATTTATTTTACCTGTATAGTTTGAAATATTCACGGATTATTTATACTTTATACTACATATATATATATAGAACATTTAAAAGATGTATATAATAGAACATACAAAAGATTGCGACTTTAAATATCCAAAAAAACATTTAATTTATACATCGAGTTACCCATCTTTCTTTCCTGTCACATGAATTTGTATTGAAAATAAAGCATCAAGAATCGTCTAAACATGACTTAGGGAACGTCCATAAACCACGTGGTCATATTTTAGTCTCTCTAGGACTCCTCCCTCCCCATGTGGCCTCACGTAGCCTTTTCTATGACCCCAACCCAATGGAACGTGGTTTTTTTTCACGATACATTAATTTATTTATAAAATAAAATAATTAATAATAAATTAATTTATTAACAGTTTATTTTTTTTCAAATAATGTATTTAATTATTTGATTCCTCTTGTTAAATTAACATCGGGGGTGGTGGGGTCACTCAAATTATCTTATTCAACAAAATTTTCATCTGAAGAAAACCACGTAGCTTTGCTCTCGACTCCCTCCCCCCTATTACGTGCCTCAGCGTAGCGCTTAAGCTTATCCCTCCCCCCCCTTGGTCGAGCTACGTAGTTTATGGACGCTCCCTTACGATTGTAGTGGCGATGGAGATTTTTTTTCAGTCTTTCGTACACATCAACTGATTAGGAATACAAAAATGAACCAGCAAATCAAACAAATTAGGGTTGAAGATACAACCTAACTAAGTAGTATCAAGTCTTAATGTTTCCACTACAGAGATACGTCCTCTCGAAATCTTTTTATTGCACGTCGAGAAACTTGCACCTTACAAGCCGTTCGCGCTACTCCAGTCCGGTTTGAGGATTGCTGACGGTCGTTGTCACCAATCAGATGACAAGTCCACGATCGATGGCTTGACTTGCTGTGACGTTAGTTGAAAACTCATTGATCGATTCGCCCGTGGTTCGGAACGTACAGAAGGCACTACCGAGTCACTACCGCTCTAACCGACTATACCCTGACCAAAATTAGTAGAAAATTAATAGTTTTCTTGTTTTAACAATCGTATTATAATTTTGATACTGCAGGGCCGCACCGTCTTATTATTTTAGGTTAAGAAGCTTGAACCTCAAATTCCACTAATTACCTTAAACACTAGCTTTCGCACGCGGCTCCGCCCACGTGGATATAAGAATGCAATCTAGGCCTTCTTCCGACTGCTTCGCCTCTGCTTCCGCTCTCACTCTTTCCCAAGTACCCTATTTGATTCACTAAATCATAATAATATTTCAATAAAAAACAAACTAAAATCTTACGTATGAAGTAGATTTCGCATTTACTAAAAAAAAAAAATAAGGACAATATCCCAAAAGTTTACAAAAACGTAAGCGAAGCCGGGAGAATAGTTACAATAAACTTTGAGCCACACTAATAAGCAGCCGAACAAAGCTTTTACTTCCGATTTCTTCTTAACGTCACGTCAAAAACAAGTCAATAGGTTTTTAAAGTTGTCACATCTTTTTTATTTGTCAATCGATTTAAATTAAATGAACAATAATTATTTGCCCAGACTAAGCTCAATAATCACTGAAAAATTAATTTAAATTTGTTCGGCAATATTGGAGGTTGACGTACACAAACGTATGCCCGGATGAAAAAATTTGTTTACGATTTTATCATATACATAAATAGTCAGTAAATTATAAATGTTTATAAACTTCTTCGATACGTTTTACGGCATCTAAAAATATATATTCGAAATTAAATGAAAAGCCTGTTGCTAGTGAACAGTTTAAATAAATCTGTCACCGAAAACAATCACAGTGCATAATCTACGAATGTAGACCAAGTTTTAAGATAACCGTTCGCCAACGTCAATATATTGGCGACACCAACGAAACCAGTTGTGCAACCTTTAATGAATGGCGAATTTCGCGTTTGCACAGTAATTAACCGTTAAAAACAAGTAACCGAATGTAATCCGGTTCACATTTTTTTTAACGGCTAGGAAATGAGCCATTTTTCATAGTCGCCCGCCGCGCGGACCGCCCGACGTCAATGACCGGCGCGCGCAGATGGAGCTTTGTGCGGAGACGAAAAAGGCGGTCAAGTGCAGGCCGGTGCCGCGGTCGAGATGTTCTTAAGTGACCGTAATTAGAGATAACATTTTAAAAGTTTGGATAACAGAATATGCGTAGTTCTCGACACGCATTAGGCCGGAGGCAAAGTAGGGGCGGATGCCTCGTATGGGACCCGCCTCCTTGACGGCTTGTTCGAGCACTCGTTCGACTTTATTCAAAACCGTTTCTTAATCTTTTGTAAAATTCAGTTCAGGTACGTGAGGGGTGGTGAGAAAGCCTTCGTTTTATATTCGATCTTATTCGAATGATGATCGTATCGTATAAATTTTTGTTAAGGTTTCATTTCAATTTTCCATATGAGGTTTTATATTATCTTACGGTTGTGGCGCACTTTATCACCATCCTTCAAGGTTTGGAGCTTAAGGCGTCCACGCTGGCTCAGCGCACGTCGAGCGCCTGCTAACGACAGTTACGACAGTCCTCACCAATGCGATGAATACGTCCGGCAGGTTTGACGTGGTGCCAAGAGATGGGGCAAGTGATTTGATATGGCTTAAGTTAATAACTCATCGATTCTATCGTAATAAGGATTAAAATCCGGTATCTCGTGGTTTGAAGACAGGACTTCTAATGACTGAACCGCTATGCCATATTTTATCTTTCATACTTATTTACAATTACAAAGTAATATACAGTTTATCAATGATATTTATTACTTTTACAATCACCCACAAAAATTATAAAACTTAGCGCGTGTACATAAATAAGTACACATGCACAAATTTTTTTTTTGTTTTATGTTATGCAAATATAGTCACGATATCAAAGATAATAAACTGGCCTAAAACTAAAAATATTATTGGTTCGGAACACATAAATTTTACAAATACAGGCAAAAGTAATTTAAAGTTGTAAGGAATATCCAAGTTTCATATTTTAACGATCAATTGTAATCCAATTGCTTCATCGGCATAAACGTCGCTGAAGGTGTCAGATTTTACGATACTCTTTGTCTTAGGCCTAGATAACTATCAGATTTTCTGTCTTGTCAAATATACGATCGTTAGAATCAAACATGTGTATGTACTCTATACCGAATAAGTTTATTCACTTTTGTATCACTCTCTTCGACCGTGTATTATAGCCCCGTAATAATATGACGTAAACCATACCATAGATTTATTAATATTTTTTTTATGAAGTCACAACTCGCTTATACTTCAAGACGCCTATATACCTCATGAGCATGTTTAATACAGATTTATCATTTTCTTTGTTGAAAGCATTTAGCAACTTCGATTCCGACCTCGATACCGTTTTAATTTAAAACGAAATCAACACATCAATTTCTTTCCACTTGTAATACAATTTCCGAAATTCAAACAACTTACAACAACCCAAAACATTGATGTAAAAACTTTGACAATCAAAAGCAGGTGGGTCACGTTATCATAGTTTTTACACAACTTATCCTCAATGACTCACAAGCTATGATCCCATTCTGTTTGACATTGAAGTGGCTATTAGATTTTTTTTTAGATTAGTTGTTTGAATTTTTTTGCGTCAATATAGATAGGTACGTGGGTAAAAGAACTACTGGAGCGTGATAAATTAACTCTATCAAAAATAATGATACGCTTAATGATTAAAGTACAGAAAAAAATCATATTTGAAGATTCTTAATTTCTGTCAGTTCAGTCCGTGTGCGGGATTCAATTAAAGAACCAATTTCGGTTTATGGACCAAGTTGCGAAATGAGCAAAGAACTAAAGGTCAAAGTTTATTTTTAAAAAACCTCAGGGGAATTGAATATCAATTCTTTATAAAACTTCACCAAAAATTATACAGTTTTTTTTTTATTTACAACCTTTTCTTTAATTATAGGCAGTTTTCTTTAATAATAAGCACCAAAAACAAGGTCAGTAATTCACATTTTTTTTTAATTCCAACGTGACAAATCGATCTGAGGTGTCGTCCATCTTTTAAAAAATTTTGTTTTCATGCTGCAGCTAAACCATTAGAACTCCTAAACCGCAAAGAGCTGACACTTCGTCTTTCAGCCCGTTTGTTTTATATTGTACAAGTCCCTGGTTTTATCACCTTATCCATCCAAATCCAAAAGACAAAACCGCTATATCCTAGAATTCCACAATGGAGAAGGCACATCTACATCGTCAGAGCGAAACATACATAGTATTTGAACCCGTTTGGATTGCGTTTGAATAAAGAAAACTTAAGGTAAGGTTAAGTAAGGATATTACCTTAATTTGACACTACAATCAAGAAAGTCAGTATGTTAAGGAACTCCCCAACGGAGAAATGTATATCTCATCTGATATCAAACTGTACACTCTATCCCTAAACTCATATTCGTTCTTTAAATCATAAATACCTGGTGTTATGATATCAATCTTAAGACGTGATAATAAAACTTATTCTTGATTGTGGGCATCTCCAATGCCCATCATAATGGCTCTCATATTTGTCCATCGAATTAGAACTTTAGTTGGCAACGCAAGACCACAGCATTTGAATAGTTAGTCTCACCCGGACTAACGATAACGAATTAATTAACACCTCATTCTTGAAAATCTTGAATGCAGTTTAGGCGCTACAGTGGAATATACATAAATACAACCATACGTATACACGAAGACTGCTACAACCACAACCCTTTTGGCTTTGCCGTAGTTGGGTAAAGAGTCGGCACACTTGCACGGCGAACGGTACACAAATCGTGTTTGGGCTCGTTTTGATGTACTGTCAAAGTAAGTTCGTGTCGAGAGCCGAGCGGTATCAGGTTTTGCATAACACCTTTTTTACGACAGCAATTTTATGATAATCAACAAGACATTTTAATGGTGCATATAAAGAAATCTATAAATATCAGCCTTTAACTTAACGTATTGTAAAACGGATATATTGAATGAATTAATAAATATATAATAAAATCATCTAATTTCATACATAATATATCTATACACATATATGTTCAGTTATCTTTTTGATAAGTTATCTATCTAATAAACTTTAAAAGATGCTTTTGACGTCCAATTTAATAACATATTCACATTTGAAATTGTTACTGCTTTATACATACTTGAAAAGTGCGAAATTAAATAATTTATTTTTGTTTGTAGATTTGCAATTGAAAAATATATTTATATATTAATTTTCGATCTGATGATACCTTTGAACTTCTGTATTAGAGCGGTCATTATTGTCTAAATTATATGGTAAAAAGCACCCCTAGATAAAAGTACAGTCTGTCCGACTAACTTAGCGACTGAAGCGTTAACAACTCACATCCCAAATTCTAGAGTCCATAGAAAGTGGAATGTGAAAAATAGATTCTTTTGTGACGTTGACGGTGCTAAGAAGGGACTCTATTGTGGCTGCGGCTCCCGTGAGGGGATAAAGAAAGGCGATAATTAGCCTTAGAAGCGTACAAAGGCGTGGGAGAACGATATTCGACTTGTCGAACACAGCGTATAGATTGGGAGGGGTATTCGGGCTATGGGCGTGTAAATTAACATGTACCAGTGCCAGTATCGTACCTATTTAAATTTCATGCGCATGCGCATTCGCTTTGTTGCGGGTGCGAAGCTGTATATATGGTCATTCAAAATTATGAGCGGACATGAGGTTAAAAATGCGAACGTTAAAATATTGACGACAGATGTTTAGTGAACAAAGTACGCGTAATTGTGTAATTCGATTGAAGTTTTGTGTGATTCGATTGAATATGGTAATTAATATAATAAGAATATGGCTGAAATTTGTTTATTTGAATGTAGTATTGGTTTCGAAGTCAAAATCGAAAATTGGTAATAGATGCTGTGGAAATTAGTATGCATGCAATTTATTTTTTTGATCGCGTAAGCGAACTTACCAAGCGAAGATGCATATATAGTTATTTTGTTTAGGGGCCATCCATAAATTACGTCACACTTTATGGGGTCAACTAAATGTGACAATGCGCGACAAGAAGCAGGTCAAAAGCTTTGTGACGTCAAATTCGAAATACGAAAAAGGTTTATGCCTTTTGTTTTGTCCAATGTTTAAAGTATTTTGACAAAAAAAAAATTGTAAAAACTACTGTTTTCATTTACGTGTGACCACCTGTGACAAGAACGGGTGGGGGGAGGGGGTCAAAAAAACCTTATAATTTACTGTGACATAATTTATGGATGCCCCCTTATTTACAAACTAAATTTATGCAAAAGGAACAACATTCCAATTAGCGTACCAACATTTTGATTTTTTTTGTACAAACAGAAATAATAATACATAATTAATAATGTACAACATTAGCGTATATATCCCAAAATATAGGAGTTATGCATGAATACTCGGCCGTCACAGCAAAAAGGTGGCCATTATCGTCGCCAACCTTGAGGCTCTTTTAGAGTACGTTTAAAAAATCGGACGCCTGCTGGCCAACACGAACGCGCGCCGGCGACGTGCCACAGTGCCGGCCCATGGTCTGTATCAGACGGTAAAATAATTTTTTTTTTACACATAAAAGACCTCAGCACGTAAAATTTTTTTAAGGCGTTGGGACATACATACATACTTATATTTCTGTAATTGTTATTTTTTTATTGTCAGAAACAAACAACACAACTCAAATCAGTAATAACGAGTCTATAAGTTATTACAGCTGTTATGCTATTATTTCGTTTGTATATAGGCACGAAAATGATCTTTCTTTTTGTTCGAGCACCAGTTAAAGATTATTTAATAAAAAAATATTGAATATATCGATATGGGACTTGACCATTCGACACAGGATCGTTTACAGACGATTTTAGGGTATTTCGTTTTTGAATTTCATACATCCATCACCATTTTTTTTTTAACTCATAACCCATAGTGAAGCGGGCGACCGGCCGTCTTAACCACCTAGCCCGTTGGTGTGATACATAACGTCAAATATTCTAACGTGATTAAAAGTTTTTGACATGTAAGTTGCTATACGTCATCCCGAATTTTAATAATCTAAAATCGTCCGGCCTTCACAATTAATTCCCTAACGATAATTGTTTTGCAATGATCCCTTTATTGTAAAAAAATATGATATTCAATTATTTTATATCACTGATCGCTTTATATTTGACAATACTGTGCACATCTTTAACGCTACCGGCTCGCAGTTCGGTGAGGTTTTTTTCTTACATAAGGCTCTTTAGCTTTTGCAGCATCGAGTTAAGCAACAGGAAAACGATATCAAAGACCAACGTCTTCTTGGTAACTCAATTTGTTTTGATTCACCGTAAAAAGAGCACAATCGACACCCGAATTCATAGAAAACGTTTTCGGTTATCGGACACGATTGTGGGGTTTCTAAAAGAAAAACAAAAGAGATTAAAAAATAAATCAATAAATTTACTACAATTTAATAAGAACGAGCCAAGAGCATGTCGGACCGTGCTCACTGTAGGGTTCCGAAGCCATTACTACAAAGAAATGCACTACAGATGGAAAAAACTATGTAGTTACAATTTTTTCCATGTTTCCTGCACACAGTAGATATAAGTACTGTAGTCGTTTATAACTAGAGAAACAAGTAGGTATGTCGAATGTTACTCTTAAACGAGTGTAAACTAAAGGGCACGGACAAAAGAACGTATCTTTAAGGCACTTACATCCATTTGTTGAAAAACGCAGTTTTTTGGCATTAACTCAAGAATGGTATATCCAATCATGTTCGAAATAATATAAGAATGGTATTCAGCGTTACGTTCGTGTTATTTTTTCATATTTTTCGGACATACGGTTTAAAAAATTAAGGGGGAGGGACACAATTTCTGTTACTTTCAAAGCGATTATTTCCGAATATATTCAATAAGTCAAGAAAATTGCTTAGAAACCTAAAGCGTTTAAAAAAAAATTGTCAAATATGCACCACACGTTGATGTTGGCTGAAAAAAATTTTTTTTCAACTTCCGTTACATGTATAGCGTGCCTCCCCTAGAAATATTGAAATAGTATTTATTTTTGTCATTCAACTACCAAACTAAGCGCCTTTTACAAGTCACCAATACTCCGAATTTCATCAGTACACTGTGACATACACACGGACAGACGAACATGAAACTATAAGCGTTCTGTTTTCACCATTTTTTAGGGTTCCGGATTTGCTCGAAGCCGAAATCGCTCAATTTCACTGGAATTTGAGCGATTTCGGCTTCGAGCAAATTAACCGATGACTTTTTAACTAAAATGTTTTTAGTAAAAAAAATTAGTGATTTTAGTTTTAACAAATCAAACCACTCACTGCCTTGAGTCTCGAACAGAAAGTTAAGAAATTAAAGCAATTTATTTTTAGAATTCATCATCGCATAAAATATAGGTTACCGTCCGTTTTTTTTGTATATCTGTTTATTTGTATATCTTTTTTGTAACTAGACAATTTAAAAGAGTGGACGGATAAGGACGATAAATAAGCATTGGGACGTAGAAAGGAAATGAAAGCGAAAATGAGACGAAGAACGAAAAATAAATAAAAAAAGGTAAAATCAAATAAGACCAAGATCGTTATTGCCAAAGAGGACAGGACCAGGTTCAGTATTAAGGTTTTGATAAAGATCAGAATCTCGATCAAGATTTTCTGCACAAGCTAGTGTATGCGTATATGTTTCCAAATCTATCATAAATTTGGAAATAATGATTTTAGCACTCCTACCAGGTATTACACCTACAAATGAATACTATTTTATAATTCTAATATCTCAATTGTATTGTAATTCGTGTAACATAATTTGTTGTTCCTAAGTAGCTTACGGACAATAAACACAGAGCATTCCCACAACAAACACAAACGACAAAAAACCTTGCCATCGCCGGCCTTAAGGCGCCGATACCATCTTAAGGCTGCTTGTCCGAACCAATAATGGAATAATTGTTAGTTACCTTAAAAAACTGTACACACACATACAAGGTTACGTAGGCCATCTTGAATTGTTGTTGATTTTTTTTTGCAAGAATAAGGGACTTTATTTATAATTTTATAGATTTTTAGAATGAAGCGATTGTAATAGCCACATTAACCTCTGACGTTAAAAAATAATATAATATTAAACAAAGTTTTCTGCTATTTTTTTTTTAAGTAACATAAAGAATATTTCATTTTCGAATTGATCAAAAACGCAAAAGTGTAACAATACTTCAGTATTTGTACGAACAATACCTAAATTAATTTGAAATTTGATTTAAACTGAACTATGTCAAAAACTAAGCAGAATTCGAACACTACTTCCTGATTTGAAAAAACCCTGTTGATCATTGCTATTATTACATTACGATTCGGTGCTGTCTATATAGTTGTCGCTGTACCTTATTTCACAATAAAAGCCTTTTTTATGTATATCCGATGGGCAAACCAGCACGTGAGGCATCAGTGTAGATGGACCACTCCAATCTCATATAGGAGTCATCAATATACGTTGCCGGCTTCTTGGGAGTGAAAAGATATTTAATGGAGGGGTGAGGGGGAATGAGACACCGGAATTCTCACTCACTCGACGAAACGCTACAACGGAAGCTGCTACTACTTCACGTCTGCGTTCTGTGAGAGTGTGGTATTTCACCGATCACCCAGATCCATTTTTGTATGCTGCAGCTAAGTTGGCCGCAGTGTGCCCCTACCGCATCCTTTATTTTCAATTAAATTATAGAGACTTCAATGATGACGCAGAAAGATTAAGTTCATTTTTATCTATGGAAAATGAAGGTCCCATTTACTCATAACAAACGATAAGTGACATTCTGTGTATGTATTTTAAATTATAACACGCGATTAAACAATCATATTATTATTAATTTAACGTGATGTGTTTGATATGATACCGTAGTTGCGATAAAATTCTTATGTCATTTCATATATTACGATGTAAATTAAACAAATGCGCGCGATGCAATACATATAAAATTCTCGAACTCGAATGTTGTTTATGCAAATTTCAACTCGCTGAGAAGTTGGGCCGTGATAAACAACTTATTAGTCTACCTACAAACGTGTTCGGTTGCTAAGTTTAAACGTTAAACAAACAAATATTATCGTGAGGGCGACGTCGTTGCTGTGTTTACGGCACGCGCCGGTATCGGATTACGCGTGCACGCAAACCGAGCCTCGAAAGATATTTATCATTTAACTTGGTGCAGTTGCAACCGAAAAAGGTCGAAACAGGGAAATATATTAGCTGTTTCATAGGGTCTAATTATTTCTACACCTATATAAAAAAAAAGGTTAATATCAATTTTACATTTGTTTATTTAGGAATGGGGTCGACGTTTAATAATAAGAACGAGTGTGTGATGAAATAAACCGTAATATTGCAGCACTATGATTCTCATCATAGGCGGCCAAATTATTGTAAATCGGTCGATAAGCAGACAATATAATTATATTAAGCCTTATTTGAGCGAAAGTAAGTTATTATTAGGTTACGATAAAATGTATCGATTGATCGATAAATATTCGCCGACGATAGTTGGAGTGTACAGAGAACAAATTCGTAAGTTAGTAAACCTCGATCCTGTATTTATGTAGGTGTAAGGTGTAACGCTCAAGGTAAAGGTGTTGGGCGACGTCGATTACTTGAGCTCAAAATGGGGGAGTGGTGTTCGGCAAAATCGCACACATCACGCGTGGACTTGGGAATTCAGAGAATAGACTATTAACATATTGCATTATACAGTATCAATAGTCTAGTAACATAGTGTATTTATTAACTATACCGAACACGTTCGGTAATATGAACGTGTCGAAAAAATTTAATTAACTTAAATTTAATGCCAAGTAAGTGAGTGGGTCCTTCCACGACTTACCAAATCTCAACTAGGTAGAGGTGGAGTTTATAAAAAAAGCACTTCACACAATGAATAGACGACCTTCATTCTACACAGTTTAATCCCTATCTTGAATCTTTAAAAACAAAGTCACTTCAATCAATTAATTTGCAAACAAATAGATATTAATTATGACGTAGTAATTAGATCTAAATTAAATAGAGATAAACGCAATGGCACTTAAAATACACGGTGATAATTAATAATTACTACACGTTCCACAAGCTCAAATCATCAAATATATATACATAATGTTAAATTGTGGAACACGTACTAATCATCAATTATTATCATTATGAAATCAATTACTTTAATTAAATTACAGTGGCATTAAAGAAAATAAAAATACAATTAAATTAGAAATAAACAAAGTTGGTTTGTCACCGGTTTGAACTGCAAACTTGAATTGTCACGTGTCACGATGACATTAGGAACAGCGTTAAATGCGGCCGATCGAGGACCGTCATCTATACGGAACCGAATTTTTATAACCTTGAACAGCCATTTTGGGTGAAGCTATTTCTTGTATTTGTTTCAACCAACCATAACAAAAATTTGAAGTAACAATGAAGATTATTTTACAAAACTATCAGATATTAATGGTACATGGACAATATAGAACACTTTTAATCTGTACTGCAAGTAACTTAGTTTATACCGAGACTGAATTAATTATAGTTTTTGTATAACTCAGACGGGTAGAGTTAAATTAAAAAACTAGTATAAAAAATATATATAAACATTATCACAATCAGTTACAATGTGTTGTTTTTACAACAAAAATGTCGCCATTCCATTTAAAAAGTCAAAACAATATAGCCGCGTTCCGATTTGAAATCGGGGGCGCTCCCTTACGCGTTACCGTGACGTAAGCTCTTGCGTCAGAATCACCTTCGAGCGAGTCGCAAGGCATTCTGCTCGCTATCGATGCTCCCACGTTCCGAGTTGCGTGAAACAGCCCAATTCTTGGATTATTCAATACGAAAATCGCAAGAATCTTAACGATTATTAAAATTCGTAAAGCAGACGCAACGCGGGTACCGTTTCGTTCGCTTTAGCTGATTCTGTAACGAACTCGACATTTATTCGGGCGATATTAATTAAATGGATGACTTCAAATTTTAAAGTTTTATTTTAAATATTGTTTCATATGATTTTTCTTAGGTTCTCTCCTATTTTTTTTTTCTCATTCTCATGCGTGTAATTCATAGACTTAGTACTTCTTGCTACCTAGTAAGAAACACTTAGTCTATGCGTATAATTAGATTTGATTTGGGGTATCTTTGAAATATTATTCAATATTGTTCGTGTAGTTAAAATTACAATTCCATATTTTATATTTGAAATGTATACAATACATACGAGTCCCACATATCGCTCTATTGGTGACCGTTTTCTTACAAACTGCTAGAATAGCTTAATAATGGCCGTCATTAGATTAACATCGTTAAACTTATTTTCTTTCTTTAGGTTCGTCATTTTTTCGTGACAAAATTAAGTGTACGATTCTGGCACACGTGTCCATGATGCCGTACTGTTTTGTAATAGTTCATACAGAATGTCTGATCTAGTTTTCAAGTAAAACATTTTTTTTTTATTACCAAAAATTACATAGCGTGTAATAACTTTTGAATAGTTCCGAACCGAAATATTCACCAAAAATAATATTTGAGCTGGTTTTTTTCGCATTTCTATAACTTGAATTGTTGATAATCTATTCTATGAGGTGTTTTCGCAGAAATTCCATGCAACACACCGCTGAATCCAACGAATTTAATGAATTCGAAAGGATTGACAAATATCGAACACCTAAGCAAATATTTTTATCTTAATCCGCAAAATGGTTAAAATGCAATTTTTAATGTGCTAATCCTAAGGAAAAGCGAGACAGTCATATCTTCCAGGGTGTCAGGAATATCAAAACTATCAGCGTGCACCTCCGACCACCTTGCATGACATACGCTCAAGCGATTTCTTTGCATGCAATGTTAACATCGCACGGACGTATGTCATGCCAAAAAGTCACTCAATATTTTGTACATTGGATAGGGATTTGTAGTGGAAGTACAGATTCGAGAGTCAGCGGTGGGTTGCATGCTGCAAACAAACAATATATATGCATGGAGTACGTTGAATTATCAAGTTGCATTCCGACGTGTATAGAAAAAGGCGATTATAGTGCTTAATCAACACGCCCGTGTACGATGCAATACCCACAAATCCCAACTGAAATGAGGGGGTAAATGTTTATTTTGTGAAGGTACACGATGACAATTTTCAGGTAATCAAAAGAACCACATTTATAACGAGCAATATATTTACCGGTTGTTCGACATTTATCCGACTTCAGACAAAGAGGTGGTTTTCAAATAGACGGTATTTTATAAAACATAATTAAGAACTCTATCCATGTACAGTTTATTCTATATGCTTATGTTACAACATTTAAATTCTCAACTAGCTGCATATTTAGTCATATAAATATAGTCTTAGCTTTTAGTGTAAGTGTGACCATGAGTAGCTTCGTAATATGCATAATATAAACGCAACATAATATACACATGCACATTTTATATGCGTTTAGTATGTTTACAGAACATACATGAATATACATGGCAGGATTATAATATACTTATGAATATAAAATATATTGACTATGAACAATAATGTGATGGTGAATAATGGCATTATTTAAAGTATATGTAAATATCGTCGTATTGCGATTTATGACCTTAGCATCTGAAACAGCCAAAACAAATTTGTATAATAGACCATGAATTTTATGCATTAATTTCCGATGAAGTCCGAATATTTTGAAAGAATCAATACAAGAACTTTAATATAACCCAAAGTATGTGCATACTTTAATTTTGTACATATGCGCCGCCTTTTTTATTTATTTATTTTATTTACTATATTTATTTCTAAATATTATTAAATTCATACCCATTCCATATTATCGTTCAATGGACTAGCTGCGTTTGCCCACACGACGCAATCTGTTTACCCATTTTCATATTAGCATACGAAACAAATATGAAACAGATATATTTGCTTAAATGAAGTTGATCACATTTATGCGCACGATACAACAGTAGGACCCGATGTGTCTGTACTTGGAAGGTATATATGAAAGACGGAGAGGGAACAATAAGAAAAAAACGCCGTTTTTTAATTTCTTCGAATGTCTGTCTGTGCGTTCGCGCTATAAAGCTATTGAATAGATTTTAAGGTGGTTGTCACGGATGGATAGGGAATATAAGTTTTATTTCATTTACATCGGATCTCAGAAAAAAAGTTTTTCTCATTTAAAGTTCTAATCTGAGAAGGCATAAAGCAAATAATAATTGCTATAGCGTCGAAGGCTTATTTATATACGTCACAATTCAAACGAACAACAATGTTCACAAGAAAAAAAAAAAAACCTTATCCTCGATCTTCTGATCACGATAGGCTCATATCATTAAAAAGTGGGGAGAAATTGAGAATGAGACCGGTCTCATTCTCAATTTCTCCGAGTGTGGGACTGGTATTAGAATCGAGAGCGTGGCCGGGATTGAAATCAGGAGCAGGATCGACCCCCCGAATAGAAAGCGGGAACGATATTGGCTTTGACAACAAAATCGTACAACATGAAAGATGAATGAATACATTCTATGTCCACGCAGACAAAGCTGAAAGTTAGTATTTACTATTACAGATACAAATTCTAGAAGAACAATAGGATATGTGCCTTCAAGATTTTGAGGGCCTAATTTCTGTAACATTAGAAGTATACCTATGATTCAAATAGATTTGAATCTGTAACATTAGAAGTATACCTATGATTCAAATAGATAAACTTCTTCTAGTTTTTAGCATACGAATCCCTTTTGAATATAACTTATAACCGACCGATGAACGTTATTTGAATCGACACAAATTTCTATATACACACACGGTCGGGGCGAGGGCAGTTTAAAATTAAAATGTCTTTTTCGTAGGTCATACATAAAACACTTGTAATGAGTCATTATAATATTAATTTGCCATCATATTAATTTATCAATCGTTCGGAAGGCAGTTTTCCCTCATGAAGAATGAGCAAGAAATTTGAAGTAGATTTTTTTTTCAAATTGAATTGTATACAATAACCATAAATAACAAAAGTATTATAGAAAGATACAACCCGATAAGAACTCGAGCTGGTTATGTAAATGGACTTTTCTCCTCAAAATAATCGGAAATTTTATTATACCCTTCTTTACCAAGTAATTGATTAATGATTTTAAATTTATTTGAGGGTAAGTATTGAATGTCTACAGGGACCTTACTGAGCAAGTACACACGTAGCCCCATAAACGAGTTTACGAATTTACTGACAGCTAGACACAGTTTATTTTTATGTCTCGTAATGAAATTATGTCAACCACAATTTCTCGAGAACATTTTCATATTCTCTATTAGACGCATTAAATTTTCTTATATAAACTGGAATGCCAATATTTATACAAATATACATTAATATCTGGCAGATATTAATTAAAGTTCTACGACTTGTCGTATGACATTTTAATTTCATTCAATTCCACTGCCGAGGCATACACACATTTTTTTTTTATTTCAGACTCAAATGCTCAGACGTCAAAGTCTAACGTGCGAAGGCTTAACGTTCCATTTCAGGCAAGCAGCGACTGACCGAATTTAGACTTAAGTTTAATACTAATCGTCTAATTCGGTCAGGATTTCAACATCTGCTACCTCCTCACGAGAAGGCAGACGCGACGACCGCTGCGGCCATACAGCCCATCGCAGTCGTACTAATAATAATAATAATATAAACTCACACTTATTTCCCAGAAGGGTAGACAGAGGCTACAGATTTCGCAGTGGAACTATTAAATGGAATTTGATGTACCGCTCGAGTGTCCGCGAGCGGCGGTCGGTGGCGCGATTTCAAAACGGACGCCGGGCGCGACCGTTACAGTTTCCACGGCGTTACGTCACCGCAACAATGAACGATTGTCGCGAGGAAAGTGTGCCCATCGCGCGACCCGCGCTCGTCACACTTCTGCGTGTTTACGTTTTCTAACCTGTTTATGTGAACGGGTCGAATCATGTGTTTCGGACTGCCGCGTTGTATTGTTTTACGGTGCCGACCGACCGCAGCGATTATGATGCGCAATACGCTGAATTAAAGAAAAAAAAAACACAAAATGGGTAAATATTTAATGTCCGTCAAAATTCAAAAAGAAACTTTTCTTCTTTTTAGTTACTATCAGTTTTATTTTCGTGCACTTATCACAAACTCTAGAGAGTTCTTAATAGTATTTTTACTGGGATTCCCAAACTAAATTGACATAATTCTTCACACAAATTCAAATTGAACTAAACGAAAAACCTTGTTAAAGATCGGCAATGAGACCGCGGTCGCAATGAAATCGAAACATTTGCAAAAGCGCTGAGACAGGAACAAAAATGAATCAAAATTGAATTGCAACAATCAGTTTTATTCAATTTATACTTTAATTTAGTAAAAAGTAAGCGGTTATAAACAATCACTATGATTATTCGATTATGGTTAACGTATTACGTTAATTGTGTATAATTATGTATTACTTATAATTATAAGTTATGTAACATATGACTATTAATACCAGTACAATATTCAGTACTTATTGGATCGATAATTCATGGGTCATTAAAAATCATCACAACACTATTAAACATGATTTAAGGCCAATAAATTGAATTGTAATTGGTTTTAATATTTAATTATCCAACCGGATAATCGACTCGATTTAGGTCGATACTTTAATTCGTGTAGTAATTGAATTGCATCGACTTTTCTGAAGGAGACTATAAAATACAGACATCTCGTAAGTCTTGTTTGACCCTATTTTTACCGACCGTCATCATTACTCCGAATTTATTACGTTATTACTTCTATTATTACTGATAATTATATGTCGATTTAAAACCTTTTTTTTTATGTAAAATTCTGTTCAAATTCACTAATAAGAAAAACCGTTTGTTAATATCATTTTTAAAACATTTTTTCTTGTATATACTCTCGCATATTCTCCAAATTAATTAGTTAAATCAATTTTGGAGGCTTTTCTGATAGATTCGTTCATAAATCACATTTGTAAAGTGTCTATGATTTTTTTTCCAAAAATAATTTAATACAAAGGAATTTAAGTCGTAAGCTGCCAGCGACATTGCAACATCATCACAGAGAGCGTAATGATTTTAGGAAGTCATTAAAGGCCATTAAAAAAATGAGCAAAAAGCTTTGCAACGGCCACGTAACCAAAAATAGAGTCGAACCGGATTATACTACGTGGAATGGATGGTCTCGAAATTCTTTAAAATTCAGTAAAACTGTGTTGCAAGCTTAAAGATTACTTTTGTCGAATATATCTTTACATTCTGACTTAAATTTTGGTCTCATCCTTAATGTCGCTACATCGAAAAAATATATAAAAAAATTATGTTTATATTCAGGGGGTAAAACAAATGTTACATTCAGAGATACGTAGAATTTAAAGATACTCATCTTAAGATTTCTTCTTTCCTGCAATTCTTTTGCCCAACTTTTTGAAACATGTGTAATCTATAAAGACTTGTGCCAAAAGGCGTCAAAAACTATTTTCTGTCATGCCGCACTGACGACCCCTACTATTAACTAACCCCTACTAACACATCGCGTTTAAAATAATTCACTCATAAAGAGAAATATTTTTCATTTACAAACAAGAGGACTAGATAGAGGATACTAGAGACGGGCCGTCCACAGCGAATCACATTACGCTCCCGCTGCGAAATGGATAAATAAATAAAATAAACCATAAATAGGATCTCGGAACTATTGACCCCCGTGTCCGACCTGCCGAAGCACAGTTAAGAAAAGAAAGGCAAGGAATATTCGCATAGCGGCAACGGCTAATGGTGATCTCATTAGAGGCCGGAAGACCGGCCGCTACTGCGGGACGGCCCCGCGCGCGCGCAGCGCCCGCCGCACTGTGCGGCTATTATTTCATTCTTAGCTTTCTAGAGAGCCTGATGATGATTGCGAAAAACTTCAAGATTACCATACCGTGTGACTAATTACGAAAAATGTCTTAATAACGATAATGCTTACATATCTCTATTGTATAGCTTATATATTTATATTCATATTGATAACGTCTTTTTATTTTACTCTAGCTTTTGCCCGAGGCTCCGCCCGCGTCGACGGAATATGAATTCCTTCATATTTCGTATAGTCCCATCACGAAATCAAGATCCTATCTCGTCAGCTATCCCCTTTCCGTTCCTGTTCTCGATCCCACAATCGATTTTGACTTTAGTCCCATTTTCAATTTCGATTTCTGTCTCGACTATTCATTCTATTTATTTATCGTTCGCTGTGAAATTTCAATTCTGCTATCGGTTTGGGTTCTGATTTGTACGAGGAAGTAGTAAATGCTTGTAGTACCAAAATAAAATTTGGGTTATATAACTTGGGGATAGTTTAGCTTTCTACGAGTGAAACAATTTTTAGTTGCAGAAATATGGAGATGAAGCCAAATTTTTTTCGACAGCTTCTCCTACACATACGATATTTGTTGTCAATAGCTTCAGTGGTTTCGTTTTTATATTAAAATTTCAACCCTTCTTTCACCCCTTTCAGGAAAACTTTAAGAACGATGCATGTTATTAATATTGAATTGACATATAGCTGCAGCGATTTTGATTTTTCATACAACATTTCATCCCCTAATTTGGCTCCTACATACTCGTTTATACTCACTCGTTCATGTGGTCGAGAAAAAAAAAACATGACAATTTTGTGCTAAATGTGGAAAAAAAACGAAAATAATTCATGCCAACTATATATCATAAAAGGCAGAATATCGCTTTCAGGACTAACTCACTAGTTAGTCCTGAAAGACTAACTACACTTAGTTATTTTCGATTCAATTCATCGGTTTAACTTGTCATCTCCATGAATATATAAATATTCGATTTCATTATAATGAATTTTTTTTGAAGAGTCGCTAGATTTCCGGCGAAAGATACAAAATTGTTTAAATAATTTTTTGACAAATGTGTGCTTGTGTTAACAATACTATGTGAGCTGGAGTACAGTATAGTAGTGGGCAATCGGAAATCCATAATATAAAAATATGTAGATACTAAAGAGCATAAACCAAATCAGTTATAGAGTAGTGGCTAACAGGCGTCCGATTCTGAACAGCAATGGTATAATAATGGAAAATATCGTGATGGAAACAACACATCTGAGCTAGTTCAATGAAATACTGATCAAGTTTCAAGTCTAGTGACATGGATACTATGGCCTAATATCTTCTCCTTAGAGGAGATCGTTACCAGCGATAGAATACATCGTATGCTCGGCGCGAGTAATGGGTCGTAACTAAACATAAAATTGATTAAGCGTTATTGTCCTACGCGTTTCCATTGAACCGGAAGTCACCTGGTTAGTATCTTCATCAAGAACTGATTAATAACTTTTAAGCCGTCATAGTAACCACTTGTACACACTACGTCACCGCATTAGAGACAACGATCGTCCCCAGCTCCAAATCGCACCGATAGTGTGATGCTTGAATTTTTATTCCATATGAATACTAAAAAAAAATAGGGGGGATAGGGAAGGATATGCCTGATAAAAGCCTGATACAACCGGCTTATTCACATTTTTAGAAAACTTATTAATACCTATCAAAATTAGCATTCTATTAATAAGTTTCGTTCTGATATCTCTACAAACTAAGGTCATACGAACGAGACACAATGAAATTAGAAATAAACTAATATTATTTTTAATATTTTATTAAAAACGTTAATACAAGTGCCCATTTTAAGTAAAACGGAGCTACATCCGATGATTTAACGTCGCTTTTGTTTACATAAAGCGGTCTCGTAATTAACACAACGCACTTGCGTATCAGCGAGATATTTCTTGGTAAATTGTGAGTTTACGGTAAAAAGATTGACCGTTTGATATTCTGTGTCGTCATTTTGGTGGCAACGTTTTTGATTCGAACCAGCGACATATCTTTTAATTTATAAAGTATTTTTGACACATGAAACCGTTTTGACACATAAAAACATTTATTTGAAAATAGTTTATAAATAAATCAGTATTTAAAAAAAAAGTATATACATATGTTAATACATACATATGTATATAGTTTTTTTTTTATCAACTGTCGGATACCCAAGCCTCGTTACTTAATCTGGGATCAGATGGTGATGTATCTATGTCCGAATATATAAAAAAACAAACATAAAAAAGGTTTTGGTAATTCTTCCTTTGGACATGATACGAAAGTTTGCAAGTTTTGGCTGTGTGGTACGTATAATGTTCTACTAATATTACAAAAACAAACTTTGTCTGGAAACAATATGACATAATAGTCCACATCACGAATCCCAAACTATTTAATCAATATAAATGAATCTTATTTACTGTACTGCCTTTTCTTCCATATTTTCGTATCAATATTTTTTACTCCGTTTCTTAAAATATGTGTGACAATGGTAAAATTGATTTAAATTCTCATATCACTCTATAATTTACTTAATATTACATAATATTCGAGGGTCAGCGGTGGGTTGCATGCTGCATGTTAATGCATGTTGCGGGCAAGCGTCTTTAATATTAGTCAAAAAAGAAAAATTGAAGACTAATAAGTTAAATACCATTCACTTTAAAACAATTAAAAAAATGGATACATTAAAAAAAGCTCGGTAACAAGTTTTCGTGTCAGCGAAAATTACTGTAATAATGAAGATAAATCTTCATGGTAATTTGAAATTTCATTTTCATTTTTCATATTCTCACTTCGTAATTATAATTAATATTATACCGAGCAAAGCTATAAATAAGACAAACTGTTGTATCATAGCGATTCAATACTCCGGCGTCACGAAATCAATTTTTTTTCTACCGTTTAAAGCGCCCATCGAAATTGATTTACCGACCAAAAGTTTCGGCATTAGCAGGAAATCGATACAGGAAATTTTTAACAGATAACGGAAAAAGTCGTGTGAGTCGTATATTTTGTGAGATCGGTGGATCGATATTTGAAACGCGTGACGGTCGTTAACGTACAGCCTCCGATGATAATTGTTACATACAAAAGACATCAACGAGTATAAATTTTCATAGTTCATAATGTGGTTTATTTTTCATCAATATGTTTATTTATGTCATTTCTCGCAAATAATCTTTCTTATAAAGCGAATTTCAATAAATATAAAATGGTAATGCTATTATTATAGCTTAATATATATATATATATATATATATATATATATATATATATATATATATATATATATATGATTTTAATTTACGATAATAGACGTAATTCTTTTTTGAGTGACATTTCAAGCTCACTATTAATTTAGCACACAAATAAGCTATCTGTTTAAATAAAGCCACAAATGTATAGAGCAACTTTTTTTTTTTGTATAATTAAAATTTATTCTGAGTCACATCCAAAAATCTTACAACCATAAAAATGTAATCTCTGTTTGTTATTGTCTTTGATGAACACTATAAGAAGTGATAATAAGTTAAAGAGTTGATCAAATAATAAGTGATTTTAGAATTTTAGAGCAGAACCCATAATCAACATATAAATACAAATACATAATTAAATTTGAAACTATATATGCGAAAATCAGCTTATTGCTTTTATCAGACAAATATAAGTGAAGAAATATTTTTCCTTTTATGCAAATTCTTACAAAACGAGAAAACGATAATTATCGATATAATTGGCACGTGGTCAGATGTGAACAGACCGGCCACTAAAAACAAAATTTTAAAATCTACGCAATCGAAACTCCAAACAAACTCCAGTTATGATTTTTGAATAACCGAATATTAATGTCTTTCTTGAAAGAAAATAGCTTATGTATACTTGTGTAGCAAATTGCACTTCTTTGGCAGAAATAAAACACAATAGTTTTGGTACACTAAAAGTCGTTTTGCAAAATCAAATATTTAAAGTTTTCTGTGTAATCAATACATGTAATTGTTGTTCCTTTCATAAATATGAATGCTGCACATTATCTGTTACGTTTATAACATATATTTAATAACTTGATTGTATTAAATGATTAACTAATATGTCACTGTAAATCACTCGGAAGCTTCGGACCGTATGGTCGGGGAAAAGTTTCTTCGTATTTTATATATGATCATATTATAATTACATTTCATTATAATATATATATGTATAAAAGCCATTTGGTTCAACAACATTGTTGCCATTTTGAAGGTAGTGTCATAATCACATTGGTGTAGAACCAAAAAATTACAAGTAGTTTTTACAGTCCTCTTTTGATGTTAATCTAATGTTATCTAAAGAATTTTGAAGAGATCGAAACAGGTGAAAATTTGAGGTTACATTGTCAAGCCTATATGATGGATGCATTAACACTTTCCCAACCAAACTCTCTCAAAATTTGCCGTGTGTGGTCTGGCGTTATCATCGTGAAAAATCACACCCTTTCTGTTGATCGATTCCGGCCATTTTTTCTCTGCTTCTTGCTTGAGTCTCATCAGCTGTTGGCAGTAGATATCCGGATTGATGGTTTTTCCCGACAGAAACTCATAATGAATAATGCCCTTTCACTCCCACCATACAAACGACATCAACTTATTACTAGATGATTCGGGTTACGCTATAGTCTGTGGAACTTGCTTGCCTTTTGACCATGATCTATTTCGCAAGTTCTTGTCTTAAATAATCCATTTTTCATCACCAGTGATCAATATTTTCAAAAACGGTTCTGTTTCATTACGTGTCAATAGAGAATCGCAAATGAGTACACGATTCATTACATTTCTTTCAGTGAGCTCGTGTGGGACCCAAGTATCGAGCTTTTTTGAACAGTTGCTTATGTATTCGTCCGAAATCGGACGAATACGTAAGCAGCTGTTTGTGAGAAAGTATATAGGTGTATAGGTATCTATCATATCTTTATAATGCCACACTCACCGCATGTGCCCCGTAAGTATATGTAGGTATATATGTATACATAGGTGTACCTATGTACAACAGTGAATAGCAGTTGCTGGTGAATAGCTATACGCGTAAAATTTGTGTATAAAGGGTTTTAAATATGAATAAACAAAGTGCATTTATTAATGAAGAAGGTGATGAAAAACTTGAATTAATATAAAAAAAATACTGCATAAATAAATAAAAAATTATAATTGCATAAGTTGACAAAAAATGCTATGCAATAGCTTTACCGCGGCAGTCCCCGAGTGCCAAACGTTTATTTTTTTCTTAAAATGTCATCTAGCTAATGGTATCAAAACTAGCCAGATACAAACAGCACAATCAAAAAAATTTTACATCAACTTTTTACTTATAAAATACGAAATAGCTTTTTTCTCGACTTAATATGTTACATCGCTGCGTTGATTATACATCCTGATTAGATTTTGTTCTAATACGCCAAACAAGGATAACTTCAAAAATTATTTGTAGTTAACACACGAAAAATTTACCTACACGCCTTTATTGATTATCAAAAGTTAATTTATCATCAGTTCAGACATGCAATAAAAGCAAGAACAGGTAAAAACTTTTTCAGGTGTTTTTGTTCATATCTGACACTTAAATCTATTATATCAAATGCTCAACCAATATTATGACTTAAGTATTCATTAAACAAAAAGATAGGGTTTTTTTCTCATAAGGCGGATTTAGATACATTTTTTGATATAAAATTGATCGTTATTTAATTCTATTATTTTCTTAGGATTTCTTTTTAACCCAATGCAGTCACCCGTAGAAGAATAGATATAATAGACTCAAAACAGATGTCCGTAACGAGTACACGTTTTCCGAAAAAAAAAAAGAAAGAAAAATTGTAACACTGGGTCGATATGGTACCGTCATTATAAGTAAAAATTACAATAAATAGCTGGTAATATAAATTTACAAAATTTTCGATAATTTATACTTGATGTAATAAAATAAAAACAAATTTATTTTATGCACATGTGTATTTTAAGATACTATATTGTGTATCTGCCGCACGCGATAGCAGAGCTTTTGTGGACACGAAAAAATACGAACTTAATGTAAACTTTACGCGGGATTGAAGCAAAACGTGACAATCGCGACAAAAAGGTGAAAGACATTACGGCGAAATTGAAAATCAATAAGTCATGCCAGATTATACTCCTAAGATCTGTCAGATTTTAGTAGTATAAATCGGGATCGCGATTAAAAGTGGGATCCGTATCGCAATTTAAAGAGCATGATGCACAAAAATAAAGGAATTTATTCTACGCCGACCCGAGCGGAACCGCGGAGTCGCGGACTATTATTGATTATTTTATTATTACATTAAAAAAATAATGGATAATTAAAATAAATTAATATATTGCTCAATATTCGAATCGAATATATCTGGTTTGGTGACTTATTCAAAATACAAATTTAAATCCGGAAACTGCTTAGAAGCAGGAAATAGATTTTACTGAACGTTGCTTTCGTCCAAAAAAGGTTTCATTCGGTTATTCTCAAGCCGACGCGCTTAAAGAAATTTAAATAAAGTCGAAAATTAACCTTTATTAAGAACGCATCTTTGAAAATTCTGAGGAAAAAAGGCACAATTCTCAACGCCTTCCGATAGACTACTCTAGTGTAGTAAAACGCAGGTGCAAATCATTTTTCACGCCTTTTACGATCGGATCGTGCGCAGCGGACGCGGGTTGCATCGCTAACTACTCCAGAGTTCAATGTAACTTTTATTTACTTTTTTTTCTAACGGAATCGAGAGTCAGGAACGAAATTTTACTCCGAAAGGTTCCGTGTATTTTCCAGTCGCTCAATATTTTTATATTGATTGACATTTATTAATTTCAAAACGAATAAAATGCGACATAAAATTATTAAAATTAGACGATTTTTTTTTTAAACTTTCTTCTATCACTTCAAAACCAGAACGCATCGAGCTATTATTTATTTCTTAATATAATGCATAAAAATTATACCGTTTTATTGTATTATATTTTCATGTGCCCTGGGCATAACAGAATAATAAACAACCGCGCAAACATGTTTACAAAAAAACATATTCAAAACCATTTCCAAACACAAAAAATGGGTGAAGTAGCACGAAGCCTACTATTAGTCAGTCGAATGACATCTAACCATCAAAATCCGATTCATGCTCTTTAGAAGGTGTCATCATAAATGACCAATTTGTTTATTTTGAACTTGGCAAGTGAAGTGTTAGTATACATAGACAGAGGATGAAGCAAACGAGCGAGTCAGTGAAAGACGTGGCGCCAAGTATTAAAAAAATAACTTCCATCGCAGTATAAACGACACTAGTAGCGTATAAAAATTATTACAAACAGTTGAAGTATGTTATTCTTGTATCAGCTTGTCATCTCCTGAGTGGTGTGTCACAATCTCGCAGATTGACCTTAAGCCCTTAAACGCAGGCTTAATACGAATTGGGGACTATTAACAACCGTTAACATACCTACCGTAAAAAACACTTCTAGAGTTATCACCAGATCGGTGATAACTCTAGGACTGACTGCTGCAACATGCTCTCCGAAACAGATAACAAGTAGTTTTCATTGGACTTAAAAGCTCATTGATTATTTTACCCTAAGTCGGGATAGGAACCCGGCGTCTTTTAAATCGAAGTAGTTGAAATAGAAGAAAATATTGTACACAATACTACATTTTAGCAAGCAAATGAAGCAAACTTATTAATTTAAGAAAAAGTTATAAAAAAAAGCAATAGCAGTAATAATTGTTAGTCAACCAATTACAATAAACAATTCAATGGGAAGCAATGCGTTCATAAAATGATTAACACGATCAAAGAAACCGAACCGGCATATGATTCTTAGACAGTTTGAGATTTCCTTCCTTTGTGACTATTTCCTTTTGCAGGATTTCAGCATCATCATTACCATTCCTAAACTAGTGTACTGTAAATAAAATTATTTCCAAATATACAACATAATACAACTTCTAGTTAACTGTTGATATAAAGCAAGTCAAGCTTGATTCAAAAGGGGTAACGGAGAAGTAGTTTTCTTCTAAATACCTTATGACATTAAAAGGGAACGTATGAAAGGGATGGACTTGCTGTCGTCAACTTAAATAAAACTAAAAACATTCAATGGTAAAAAAATCCGGAAAATTCTCGCGACTTTATCTCTCTGAAGATTCTATTCCACCTACAAATTTTAGCACTTATTCTCAGATCAGTCTCCATTTGTCTATTCATCATCATCATCATCATCATCGCTCAACCTTCAGCCAGTCGCAATAACTGAAAGGGACAAGTCCCGATACACCGAAGGGAGCGTAATTAAAGGGGCGAGTGTAGGTCCTAGCTTGGATTAGGAGTGAAGGGAGTGGAGAACCAGCCGGTATTCGTGCAACCTTTAGCCAGAAACTGGATTAAGGATAGGTTAAAAATAATTCTCCACTTGAATATTACGCAGCACATACTTATTATTCATGCGCCTGTTGTATAAACGTAACAATAATTTAAAACATATACACAAAAAATTAATATAAGTACAGAGGTGCGCCTATTGATGTAAGTGGGCCGAGTTTACATAAGATGTTTGGGTTTAATAATTTCCGTGTTTTCTCAGTGCCGCACAACGGTAGCGTCAAGAACGTTTGAAACGAAGTCTTCTAAGCGGACAAGATCGCGTGTTTAAGGAGTTCGCGTGACGCAAATTGCCCTGTCTATCATCGAATGTTTGCGGTCTATAAGTGACATACGCAATTTCTCTATATTTTTCCATTATATTGCCCAAGACTCTAGCTAAATGCCACCACGACTATAAATTTTAGGGTTACTATTGTCGTCCATTACCGTCGCTACAGTGGGTGAACCTGTGTCACAAATACAGTTTAGGCCACTAGCGTATAAATTGTTAATC
Source organism: Eumeta japonica (assembly GCA_005406025.1). Classification (NCBI taxonomy): domain Eukaryota; kingdom Metazoa; phylum Arthropoda; class Insecta; order Lepidoptera; family Psychidae; genus Eumeta; species Eumeta japonica. The sequence goes on from BGZK01001416.1 coordinate 75,439, forward strand.
TATTGTATATGGTGTTATTTCATGGTGTTACTGCATGCAGTAACAAACAGCAAGCAACCCATCGCTGACCCTCGCATCTGTTCTTCCCCTACGAATCCTCATCTAACGAATTGAATATTGATTCGAGAGGATTGACGGATATTGAACACCTAAACCATGTTAGTTTTTTATTTATTTTAACCGCCAATTAATTAACAATTTTCATGTACGTGAAAATTGCTATAGACACCCGACTTCAAGATAGGGGCATTTAAGAAGCACCATGTGTAGTCTTTAGTGCTGTTCATGGAATGAAAAAACAAAATTAAAACAAAAAAAGAAACTTTGATCTTTCGTTTAAATATGATTTAACGCTTCGACGAAAAAGTAAATAAGCAAACGAACAAGATCCCAGATTAGAAACTTATCACCACGCAAAAGTTGAATTAAATCGATGAACATCAACGGTTGATATCGAGTCAATCACATTTAGAGTGATGGCGAAATCAAGTGACAGACAGGAAAATATTTTAAAATCCTCATACAGATGACCTATTAATAATTTCGCTTAGAGCGTAAAAAGAAAAAGAAAAAAAGTTTTTCAGCGTCTAGATATAAATATTTTGTGATATAAACCTTCGAACAGCCATAAACAAATTCTCGAATGTTCATAAAGGTGTTATTTACTTCCACAAACATGATAATAAATTTACTTGCCTTAACGAACCATAACGCTTGAGATACGGCGAGTGGCGTTACCAAGTCTATAACACTACGCGTATCTTTACGACCGGGAATCCTATAGGGGGATCTAGGGGCGTTTATTTTGCCCATTAACTGCCCACTTTGATTTAATACACGCCATTATAAGGTTCACTCGAGTGTGTGTACGTCCGGTTGTTATGTGATTCTTGATTGATTTTCATATAGGGGAACCTGAAAAAAATACGGCTAAGTGTGAGTTGAAATTGTGTGGAAAGGGCTCCGTACTTGCTGTACATCGTGACTTTTAATGGTAGGTGAAATTAAGTAACATGTTTTATACAGTCTTTTTCTTCACGAAAATATTGCCTGTGTCGAAGGAACTGAAAAACATAGAATTGTTTATTTAGACATTCTCATAAATTATGATTGAAGCTCAAGAGTTCATATTTTGGTTTAATTTTTAAGCTCAATAATATTGGAGACAAAGAGAGAAATACTGGATTTTCGTATATATATACTTTAATATATTTTAAACAGCGCACTTTAAAATTACTGCAAAAAATATTTATATTTGTTATAACATACCTATTGATTTTTAATTTCTTTATTAGCTTCTCCAAAATTAATCCCCAAAAAACAGAATTCATTTATTTACGTTGCATATTTGTGTTTCGGCCAACTAACTCTATATATGTGCTAACATTTCCGTACAGAAGATTCGAAAAAATACAGGATGTTACGAACGGACAAAGAGACAGACAGACACACGAATTATCCTTTAAGGTAGACAGGATTCTGTTTTTGCATCAGATTTATGGAACAAACACGAGTTGTCCATAACAATATCATTTTACGGCTATTGATTGATTTTATTTTATTTATCAAGTGGAAAGTTTCTTAAAATGTTAATTTAAAAGTACATTTTACATTCAACGATATTTGAATAAAAATATTATTTTGAGTAATCAAACTAAGGTTCGAAATAAGTGCTAGCTCAGTGGTAGGACATTCGACTTCCAAATCGGAGGGTACTGTTTTCTTAAGTACCTCCACCATTACCAATCACTAACTCACTTCCAGGCTATAAATAAATATAACAACCTCTGAATGTGGAATCTGCAAATAGCGAAGGTGCTAGTAATCTGTGATATTGCGGTCAGTTAAATACGAAACGTGGATCCGAGCTCTGGCTACAGAATATTTGAAACTATCCCGTGATATGAAAAAATAAGGCAGGATATACCTATGTAAGAATTGAATAAAAAGTACATATTACTTTTTATTACAAGAACCTTTTAAGCCATTAAAAACATAAAAAAAAAGTATTAATATACGAAAATAATCAGACAATGGTCTATTAGAATATTGTTATTAAAGCATCATCGTGTTCCTCGTATTATCACATCAAATAAGACAAGACAAATATTTATATTAATTACATCGGATGAAGTTGCAATATCCAATTATAATGCCAACTTAGAAATAATCATCCTATCAGCATACACAACATTTTCAAAACGGAACTCGACGTTTTGACGCCTGCATGCATAGCGTCATTTAAGTAAATGTAGTTTATTGTTGTTGGCGTGTGAAGAATATTTCAGACTGTTTCAAACATGACTTTTAATTCTCATATAAGAGTTCAATTAATTGGGGTCGATTTAAACCCGTGCGAATATTCTATTGACCTTTTTCTTCCCACTAACCTTTCCCTAAGTACCAAAGGTAACGAAAATAAAGTTTTTAAAAACTTTTAACAAGTCCGTCATCAACAAACTCTTATGGCTTATAGCACGTTTCAAATTGCACTGAAAATGATCTGTTTTGTGAATATCACTGAGAGAAATACATAGATTAATATTGATTGAATATATATTAAATTAACGATACAAATATATATACACATGTAATTTTAAAATGTATAGTTTTAAATTTTTAATGAAAATATAAGAAAATCCGTTATTTCCTCTTTAATCCCGAAACTAATGAATCTTCAAATCTGAAATCAGTACGAAATATAGGGGCTTATTCATAGTTTACTCTAAAAATTAAACAAAAAGTCTTTGGAATTCCATGGGATATACAAAATAAATGTAGAATAGAAAAGTAAATCTGTATTCTTATAGGTTGTGTAATAATGTGCCAACGACAACTAGAACGATGTTTTATAGTACGGATACCTCTATAAGCGAACTCGATTCGCTCTTATCTCATTTTTAACTTAAACAAATAGCCACTGCAAAGCCCCTTCGCAGCTGTGCAGTGGCTATTTCATTACACTGGCACAACGATATGAATGTTATAACATAGTTCAGTTAACGGTTGATCGCTCATCACCTATGTGAGTCTAAATAAGCACTGTTCTCTTTACTAGTGATTGTCTTGAAATACATAAATACAGAACAAGCTTTCTCGTTATCTCGCTTCCGTCGGCATATATTGCTGTCTGTATTTCGCAGCTATTTAATAAAACTGTGACTTGATACTACTAACGGCTTTATTTTATTTATTTTATTGGTTTTGTTTGATTTTACTTTATTCACGTCATAGATAAAAACGTAACGCTGCTGAAACCGAGTGCTTATACTATATCGTGTGTGGTTAAGTAAGTCACAGTTGAACAAGATCGGCCAAATTTGACAACTCGCTACGCTACGTTTGAAAACAATATTATTTTTATACTTGAATCAACTTCTTTTGCGAACTTACGAATGTGTTTTGTTTAAACATAGCTCAGTGGGTAAGCAGTAACACTTTTTTCGGAATGTGTTTCTCGTTAGTTCGTATGAATTTGGCCTAATTACCACCTTGTGGCACACGAGTAATATGAGAATGCACATGAAAATACATAATAACTGACACAACAATTTTTTATACCGAAAATCCCCATATAAATAATATCTACGATCTAACTTACAAACGTTTTGTTGAGCAGCACAATTCTTATAATTGATCACTATACTCACGCCTATACCCACAAGGGTAGGCACACACCACAAATCTACACACGGTATAATGTTTTCATAATATCTGTTCTTGCTTCGCGGACATACATTAATCGTTTAATGAAATTCATTGGTTTCGGATACTTAAAATTGGCACTGCAATAATGTTTATATGTCGCTGATTTTGTTCTACCGAGATTCCCGAGGTCTAAACTAACCCCACCGGTTATTATAAGATACCAGGAGGCCATAACGAAACAAGAATTCGTATTCTCCACAATGCCGAGTAATGATAATAGCAATTCGTGAGATACAGTCGCGGCTGCATAACGGTGCTGTGACCCTCTCCCCCGCTCCTCGCCGCCTGGTATCCTACGAAGGCTCACTCGGGCTCTACCGGCAATGTCACTTCTGAACTATCTCGTACTTAAAATAAAATTGACTGCATGTGGCCATACATCGATGTCAGCATAAGTTTTGAACAATATATCATTTAAAACAGTATATGCTGTACATTCCATCTACGAAGTATATACTTTTTAATTGGTAGGCTTGAGAGTTACATGCACTTAAAAAATATTTCAGTACAAAAAAAAAACACGTGCAAAAACAAAGCACTGATATTTGCTTGTTTATCAACTTTATCGACACTATAATATATACATGCCTTATCAGTAAATATAAATATCGACATTTTTTTTTTAACATTTTCGTGGAAATATTTGAAATAAATAACATAATTCTTTCATAACGTTCATAAATCGGTCTCGTCTCTCTCTAAAACCAAAAGTTTTTATACAACGCAAATATTTTCGAAAAGTCTGCTTTCTTCTTCTTCCCTAAAAGCGTTCTGGATTTTTTATTATACCATGAAGTTCATGACCACAAATATATTTTATTTTCAAATATACCGAATAACCAAACCTATCTCGAACTGAACACAGAGCGAATACGACGTGATAAAAAATACGACGAGTTTATCTCAACAGTCCGGCTATCGGTTATTTTTACCGCGAAACTAGTGAATTGTTTGTTAACTGTTATAAGAGATTACAGAGGCCTCTCTCGGAGATATTTCAATACCGCACTTCACGGTTATAAACTGCCAACAGCTATCTTTTAGTTAGAGCGGTGACAAACTGACAGACGGAAGGTGGTACTCGCTTTGAAACGGGCCGATTGTAACGAAGAGTCGTGCTGATATATAAATAATGACATTGATGGTTGTCATTCACCTGACGTATGATATTATTGCGCCATCTCGAAAATTGTGACTAAAACTAAAATACCTTTAAATATTTATTAATCAATGTGACAAACGTACCTATCGCATTATGTATTATTATAGTGCATCCAATTTAATATACGTACTATAATAGCGCAAGTTAATGCTTTTTACATAGCGCTAGATTTCTCTCGAAACTTCGGCGGCGTGGACAAACAATAAGTTACTCTTTTTCTATTCAATATTGACTCCACTCTAGACTTGTTTTCTGTCTTATATATACTCGATTCTCCCTAGTCCCGGTGACAGTGTCGATCTTGGTTGGACCTGTAATAAAATAGCTTTGATAACTGTAATCAATATGTTTTTAAGTAATGATATTCGTGTTATGTCCTGTTTAAACGCAGCAATAAAACAGAAAATAAATTCATTTTCCCGTAACAATATTGATAGTCTATATAAAAAAATTCAACTTCTGTATGTTTATCATCGTAAAACGTCGTTAGATTGACTTGAAATTTTACACAATATTGTATTTGAATACGCGCGTGTTTTCATTATATATATTAGCATTTAGCCCCGACTTTGTACCTATTTGTATTTATACTAACAAACCGAACTTCTACACCGATCCTAAGAACTCTTTCACGCATAGAAAGCTACATACGTATATATACGTATAGACGTATTTTCGAACTAGCATTTGCTTTGGCTTCGTACAAACCGTAACCGAGGGATATCGAAAATGACACAGGGAGCAGAATTGAAAGCCGAGTCCGGAATCGAAATGGCGAACGGATCCAGAGTGGTAATTGTGTGTTAAGATCGGGATCAGAAATGGTAGCGGTATGAGGTTAGAATTGATTAGTGAGATGACTCAATATAAAAAATTAAAGAATACATTCTATGTCTTTGCTAAGTTGCAGGTGGAAAGCCAGTATATTTAAATACAGTTAAAATACTTATTGTTCAAATTATAGTCCTATCAAAATATAATTGACAATATTACAAGTATAATTGTTACTTTTCTTTTTTTAAGTAATCACAACATTACATAGACAGACATAAAAAATTAAAAAGACACAATTTACATTCGTTTCAATTCTTGACCTATAGTCGTTTTTTTGTTAAAAAAAATAGGCAAGTTTTCTCCATCTGTAAATAAATTTAATCTAAATTACATAAAACCAGATTACTCTTACGCCTATTTTACAATAGACAGAAACAGAATAAAACTTTTTTTTTATTCGTTGTTCTATTGAAATAGAGGTCTAAACAACTCAATCATCGGACCACAATGAAAAAAAAAACACTGCGATTTGGACATCGTTTCGCGTTGTCCGCGCACGAATGCGCGCTCTCATTTACAGAATAAAACTAAAAAAATGTACTGTGACAACACCACAAATAACCTTTGATCCGTCTTCGTGCGAAACTCGAATAACAGCGAAAAACAAGTACATAATGGCGAAATGAAAACAAAATAATTTCGAAAGATTCATACTAACACGCCGTTTAAATATCGACGAGCCTATTATTATATAAACATATGCGTGTGGCGAAGAAAATTATGATCTATTATATAGATACATAATATCTTTAGTTTGTACTGTAGAAGCGCCGTGCCGTACTCCAGTACCCACAATCCTTTTATTTCAAACTAGCGGTCACCCGCCCGCTTCGCCGGGCCTAAACTTAAATTCAGCAATGTTTTTTTATTATTCAAATATGCCTCCGGTTTCGCTTCCGTGGATATAGATAGAATAAGTTCATTATCTCTATCGACCTTCCGTGGATATAGATTAGAATGAGTTCATCATCTCTATCGACCTTCCGTGGATATAGATTAGAATGAGTTCATCATCTCTATCGACCTTCCGTGGATATAGATTAGAATGAGTTCATCATCTTCATCTTCTCTATCGACCGATTTTTCTATCAAATTTGATCGCGATCACGGTCTATTTCTCGATGTCAGTTCTGGTTTCCAGGGGGTCCGGTCTCCGTCCCGCGCTTGATTTCAATGCCGGTCTCGATACCGATCTTGGTCCTCCCATGGGCGTTAATGGTAGTAATATATTCATACTGGAACGGACATCGAAACGACAACGAAATGTATAACATAACATAACAATTGCCGGTATTCATACATTGTTATCATAAAAGGTAATGTTGTTATATATATAATGTAATATAATCTTATATCCCATTTGAGGACATAATATATCTCTATGCAAAATTTGATTACAATTCGTGCAGCCGTCAGTATATGACAAACATCCATACTAACACACTTTCGACATTTTTTTATATTATAAACGGCCTATAACCATCTACAAACGATTCTGCATGGAATGACCGCAGTCCTATACTGATATGATCAGTATTTTTTATGTGAATGAACTTCAAAAAAAAAGGAACTTCATTTTATGTATATGGAGATTGAGGGATTCGCGTCTCAGGCACTACACGATAACGGGGGCGGGTCGGGAGATGCCACTCTCCGACTCCGGGACCGACGACTTAAGGCGATAACGCGACGAGGAGAGGGGGGTGTTCCCGCGCGCCGCTTTGCCGATCACGGGCATCCGACCGACGAGTAAACGAGCTGGATTATAGAACTGGCGCATAGGAAAAATGAAATAGCAGTAGTGCGCGTGACCTCAAAATGAAAGACGTAAGCGCCAGACCACAAAAAATCGTTTAAAATAAAACGACGCTAGTAAATATAAAAAAAAAATAAACTGTTTTGCCGGCATTTTGAAAAATATTAGTACCGTTCCCTTGAAAAAGAGGTACAAAAAATCCAGTCACCGATTCCGAACTGCAGCTAGAAAGACAAATTATCAAGGTCTGATTTGAAATTTAATTCTGTCGAGAAAATTTATATTCCTATCGTGTATTCCTTTTACAGTGCCCCGAGTTAGGTGATGAAAAACATATACCTAAAGTACTTTTCATCAATGTATCACCTTAACATGTTCCCGAGACACTGAGCAAAGGTTAACTTTGAATTAGGTTAGGAACTCACAGGTTGATTCAGGATATAATTTTGAATGGTGATTATCAAATGTTACCATAAACAATATCACAGTGACTAATAATAAGGAATGCAAACATGCACCGAATTGTCTTATTGCAGTATTCCCATACAAACTTAGAATCTACAAATCACTGCTTTCTTTGCGAAATATGCAAATGCAAATTTGAATTTTAAATTTATTTTTTGCTCATGAATAATTTTAATGGTACTGTGATTTGCTTGGTGCGCACGTCGACGGCGCAAAAATATTTATACCTCGTTGTCAGGTATCTTGTTTTTGGGGTTCATTACCTCGAAGAAAAAATGGAACCCTTACAAGCTTGCTTTGTCCTCCTGCCTGCGTATCGTTATTAGAAGATCAAGTTAAAGTTAATATAGTTCTACAGTTCCTTAAACGTATAAAAAAATCGAAATTACAAATTAAATCACCCAAAATATACGGTCATTATGACACATATTTTGGTACTGGCACACTCCCTCGCCAAAATATAAACAGTATTACTCGTTGCCTTAAATCATAAAATTTGGTAAATAGTAGTCAGAGTAAAAGTGAGAATTCAAAAATTTTTCATTTGTGGTTATATCACACAAAAATTATCTATGGAAGAATATTTATTGATTTCCCAAAAAAAAATCCTTAATAGTACAGTCATTCCAAACTTTCAGGACTGTGAGTCCGACTCGCATTTGTCTGAATTAGGATGTAAAATTAAAATGAAAAATTGATTCGGAATAACAAATATTGATATAAATTTTTATTAATCGGAAACTAAATAAATAATAGGTTTATTTAACAGAAGTCCAGGGATACTTTGAGGTTCAGAAATTTCTAATTAATAAATGTCGAACATAACATCACCGTTTGATTATCTTTATCGATAACTAAAATATCTTATTACTTTTAGTGAGTAATTGTATATTTTCATGGCAATTTGTATTTTGATATGGTTTCGCTCTTGTGCTATGTAGTGCCAAAAGCCCGCTGATACTGCTTAAAGTGACGTTTTCAATTTTTTTGGAGATTCTTCAAAATCTACACAAAATAGGAAATCTGCTTAGATTTCTTACTTATATTAAAGATAGGTACTTACCTACCACTTTTTGGAATGTCACAACCCTAAAATCAATCAATTCATGCATTTAAAAGATATTCAAACACATACATACATACATACGCACGCTCACAATTCCACACGTGCGCGCGGGCGTGCACAGACAGGCATACAAAAGCGGAGGGAGAGATAGAGAGCGGGAAAAGATAAAAAGAGAGAAGGAGGGACTGAGAAGGGGCGAGGGGGGGAGACATACGGACATCCCTCTGAAAATGGACATAATACCTTCTTAAGATCATAAAACCTCCGCATAGTGAAAATCGAAGTGACTCAATATAAGGAAACAACTACCCCAATTTTGCTAATTTTTGCAATTTTCTTAGCGGAAACTTAAAAAGCGTTCAATATGGAAAACTAACGAAAAGTCATACATCTACAAAATTATTTTTCTCTCTACATTAATCGTATTCTTAGCCAAATCGGAATATTTATCTAGTTAGAGAACTGCGTAGGTTCATAATAAACTGGAAATTATTGGGCAATACTGTAATACTGAGCCCCAAGCATTTTGGATATCTTACATGTCAGCGGTAATTCGCTCGCATGCTTATAAGGGAATGTGACGCGAATACAATCGGGCTCCAGATGTCACAAACGCACGGCAGATGTAACGAGCCCTGCGTATTTCTGTAACAATGCTGTTTGCAGATGTTGCCATGCGCGTGCGCTTAACACGTGCCGACGTTGAGAAAAAAATGCTGTTATTAAAAGTCTACACAACAATGCGTCGTCGCGAGAAGTTTATAAAGAAACCTCATATCACAAACTTATTTTATGCTCATATTAAGATAATATACATTTTCATAGCAATCGTTGTTTATTATCCCGTTAAAAATAAACTTACTGTCATACCGATGGATGCTTATGATATGCGGATGTGTGCATATAAATTTTACATTATGACATAGAAAAAAAAATAGTGCGTAGAGTCCCTCCGCGCGGAAGAAGTGAAACTTCGTAATGTGGAAATGAAAATACATCAGCGATCGAGGGATTAGAATTTCTGACACAATAATGCATAAGTTTATATCTTTGAGAACTTGTAACACAAGGTTCATTAGTAAGGCCTTGAAAAGTTTAATATGCCAATGGTTTTACAATATGTTCCTATGATCCCTATCTAAATTTCTACAATTTCTCGTCATTCTTTCCTTCTTCGAAATGACAATAGAATTTTTTAAAAGCCACTACACAGCAAACTAAATTTAGAGGTACAATTAAACTCATTTTTATGATTTTCAGTTGAATAGTTTACGATAAAAATTGAATAATACCGATTCGTATTAGAATGATTTTTATTTTGCCCTTTCTGAAATCACAACAGCTCTCTAGAGAGTGAGATCTTTTATATCTTTTTCTTTGAAACGATTAGGAGTTTTTCAAACTTTTAAAAAGCTTTCAAACAATTTTGACATGTTTCGTATCGTATACCTTTATCATTAGATTACAAATAACGGTAATCAAAACGATTGTACCATATTTCGGAAAAGTCTAATTTCTTATAATCTATTTCAAAAGCAGAAAAAAAAGGCCATTCGGCAGCCGAAATGGAAGTAGATTTCATTTTATTTTCACACGTAATTCATGTGAAATATGTAATTTTCGGGTTTAAAATTTTTAAAATGCTGTAATTTCTGAACTAGTTGACCAGTTTGGCTCAAATATGAACTCAACCTTTGTAATCGTCCATAGAAAATGTATGTTGAGTATCTTAATAAAACTCAACATACATTTTCTATGGACGATTATATATAATCTCTATGTATAAATGTATAGAAATACATGTATAAACTTTTGAACCATATGTATTTTCTGGCTCAGCTCGTCGAGTTAAGTCAGAAAACAGCAAAATTTTTCAAAAGTTCTGTCATGAGAACAAGCACAATAGTTAGATTTTTATGAAATCTACTAAAAACGGTCTTTGAGCTGTTCTACTTTCTTACCGTAACCATTCGCTTCATGCATCGCTATCGTATCGTTTTCTATAATTTTGTTAAACCTCTACGATTATGCGTACTTTAGATAAGGGAAGCATTAGTGATCAACAACCAGTTTGGTTTCAAACATTTTTAGCAAATACAGCGCGGGCGCAGGGTGCGTTACAGATGTAACGCGCCCTGTAACGCATCTTGGTAATCCTTTTTTTAGACTATCGACTGTGAAGTAACTTAAAAATACATCAATTCTTATTCACTTATTAAGACCATAACCACGACATTTTCAGATATTTAAAAGAAAATGGGACAGGTATTTTGGTACATCCCTTTATACAAAGCTAACCATATATTAAATAACACATTAAAGGGAAGGGAGAGGGGTCAACAAAATTTGACGACCTATGACAAGGCGGAGGGCGATTCATAAGTTTCGTGACGTCACGTTAATAATACTCTAAACTTTGACTTCTTTGAAATTTGAAATCGAATTTTGAAAAAAAAATCTTGGTATTGTTGTTTTAATACGTATGAAATATGTGATATCACAGCACTTTCATACCGATGTAACCATCTGTGACAAGGACGGGGTTTCCAAAAATCATGAAATTTCCGTGATGTAGTTTATGGACAGCCTCTCAAGATGAATAGTGAAACTATATATATAAAATAATAAGCATTTTCATTAATATAAAAGCAAAGACAAATTAGGATCATAATAATATAATTCTACGCATTAGCCGTAAACAATAAAGGGACAGAGCTTGTTCAAATTAAAATGTTGCGTCCCTCTACAAAATTGATATATTTCAATATATTATAGCGAATAGTGGAGTTGTCCTCAACGTCAAGGGAACAAGCAATGAATAAATGCAACAGTTTAGTCCAGACAAGCTGTACTTTATTTCTGGTAATTTATTCTGAAAAAAGTTGGCGACGCCTGTAAAATCTCAAAAGTCAATGTCCGTTTTTATTTCTGCCTTAGAACTGGACGATAGCACAGTACGTTTACGCACGCAATAGACTTTCGAAGGCTTACGTAAACTTTTTAATTTCGCAATTTCCAAGTTTCACTTTAATCAAATCATAAGGTACGACTAAACATTATAACGCGCACTTGTACGCTCACAACATCTCGCTAATTCGTTATATTCTAACTTTTAATTATAAGGGGGGGTCTAATATGAAAAGCGGTCGAGTCCGATACGTCATTATTGTAATTTGCCGCCTTCGATATTAGGCCCCCGAATTAGTGAGTTAGCCGCCTCTCGTGGCCGCCGCCTCGTGGCTCTCATTAAACGACGAAGGAGAAAGTCTGTTTACACGTGAGGAGCACACGATGCGTATCTTAATGAGGGCTCAGCGGTAGAAACTTACCGGCGAGCGTTGAATAAATGCTAGGAAATAATGCAACGCGCATAAAGCGGCGGATACACGATTAGCGGCTCCGCGTACTGCGATGGAAACGGTAATCCAATTACCGATTGAATCAAATTATACGTCATTCGGTAGAATCGGAAGAAAAAAAAACACCGGACGAGTGCGAATAGGCCTCGCGCTCCGATGGTCCCGTACAAGCTTAATTGTGTGGGTTCCATACACATTTAATCGTGTGCACGTATTTCACCCATCAAAGTTTTCGATGCCAATACTGGCGTGATATCGGTCGGGGAATTTTCAAATATTTGGTTTCAATTAAAAAAGTGTTTAAAAAACTTTAATTTTTATAGCGGTAAGTTAAAAAATGTTCTCCCATAAATCAGTCCACATCACAACCAACTGCAAATATCAACTAATAAACGCAAACAAAAGCCAAACAAAATAATAACAGATTCACGATTTATAGATTTTTGCCTTTATTTGTATTTTACGACCCTGCTTTTTGCAAAATTTCGTGATTCTAGATCAACGAAAATACGAAAAATACGAAAAAAATAGCGGTATTTTTTGATTGTGTTGATGTGGAAGCATTATTTTACTACTTCAAGGGGCCTTACTTCCATTAAGATCCCTTAATAGGAATAGAAATAGAAGTATTTGATATTAATTTCAATTTAATGCGTTTTCGCATTCCTAAGAAATGGGTTGAAATATATAGACGAACAAGGAAGTGATTTTATAAGGGTTCATTTTGAGCTACGGAACCCTCAAAAGGTTTTTCTATCAGCATATATACGCATGTGTTTCGGTAACAAACAGTCTCTCTGTATGAGAAACAGGTTAAATTATATAAATTATTTTGAATCAAAATCGGAATAAATCAAATCAAATCAAAAATGTCTTTATTTCGTGGGTAATGGAATTATTACACTTGAAATATGTCAATAATGAATTATTTTCGCCATCATTTCAAATATGATTCTATTACCTATGAAATAAAAATGTTTTTGATTTGATTATATTTTCTTCATTAGTAGAATTTTAATATAATTTATCTCTACAATAATGCTTTGTATGTCATAAAAATTTTTTCTGTATTCCTACGTTTAAATTTTTCTCTATTAACGTCTTAAATTAACAACCTTAATGTAGAATTTTCAAATAAGTTCCTCAATTGTCACCATTATACATTCGATTATAGATGCCAGTATAAAGCCATTTATCATAATCAGCCTTATGTTGATTCCAGCCTATTAGGTACATCATATCACTTACATATCATATCAAGCACAGAAATATATACCATTTTGCTATTTTAGTAGACACTGATTGATAAATATGATTGGTTCTTTGCTTGCTGTCATTATATTAGGAGTTATAGTTCTAGCGTTTAATCTTACTTCTTGACTAATTCTTGAAATTAGACTTTAGTACAAAAAGTTATTCCACCTATCACTACATTTGATTTTGAAGCAATTTCAAACACTGCTTTTGAACTGGGCGAGAAACATGCCCGTTCTGATAGATCAATGAAGCTTTTAAAAGCTTACGAGTTAATAGTAGGCCTTATTATTGGCCCCCGATCGCTCGCGCCGTAAAACGCACCAGCGCGTGATTATTATAATAAGACCGGTTTAAGCTGTTTCTTATAGCCTTTATTATCTTTTCACAAAACGTCGATGAAAGACATAGAGATAATTCAGCAGACATTCCGAGCGACGGCAAGGGCTGCTCCCTACAATAGTTGTCACTTGCTAAGTTATTTAGTGAATTCCCGTCACAATGTCATGTCCAAAATAAGACGACACGAAGCTTATCCAATATTAAAAAATGACGAAATAAATTACTCGTATGGGAATAGTCACTGTTAAAGATATAGATATTTGTATTTTTAGGAATTAAAGGACGTTACCCATCATCGTTGTAGTCAACTTTGCTACCCTACTGCCATGTATAGGTACCCCCACAAAGTTTTTTCACTTCAGAGCAAGGGACTTGAACCTTATCCGTCTTAAGCCGTTTTCAATAATGTCCTAATTAGGAATAGGAAGTAATAGTTTAATGTATTTTCCTTGGTGTAAAAAATATATAAATATATTCTTTTAGTAAATTCTTCATTACATTTGCTCTATTAAAGTTTTTATAATATGAGAGATGTAAGTTTTTACAATAAAACAAAAGAGTTTTCTTTTGAAAAGTAATTTAAAAACCAAATATGCTGTAATTGGTTTGAACAAACTAAAATGAAATATATTCAAATTCGTCGCAAATTTTACATGTTATTATATTTCATTACATCTTATATCAATATATGACATAATATGTAAGTACATTAAATGTCCAAAAAATATATCCATACCAGTACAGTACAAGGCACGAAACTGCCGCTCTGAGCTGTCTACGAATGATGTAATGCGCATGTTCACACGCTCCCCGACCCTTCCTTCTTCTCCCCCGCCATCCTATTTTACATCATTGCGACACTTTCTAAGCTAACTTCACATCGGCAGTATTTCGTGCTTTATACTGTAGAATATACTACATGTAGAATATACTCTGCGTTAATTCGGTGTTTTATTTATAGTCTAATGACTATAAATAAAACACCGAATTTACGCGGAGTTGTCCAGCCAAGTTTTCAATAACACGGACGTGAAGATCAAAATAATTTATAAACGTTGTTTATTTGAACCGTACATTTTATAATAAACGGTAAAAGTCACTGGAATTAAGTTATTGCATAATCAGTCTAAAGGTCTTTATTGTACAAGTTATGGAAATCATAAACAGAAATTGTTAACAGCTAAGCCTAACACGAACGGGCCGATTGCATCACGAAAGCCAAACAAATCTTACGATCGACCCGTACATACTTTACATGCATAACGTATTATTTGGTTATAAATCACAGTTTTGGTGTTGCTTGGATTTTTTTTTTTTGATACTATACTTTTAAAAGGATGTGGAAACACTTTTCTTCTAATATAATACAACACACACAAACACGCACATACAACACGCTTGTGCGTTACAAATAATATAATAGAGCTCAACACCGATATAGTATAAATTTATATACCTTGAAGTAATGACACATAATTAGTTATTGAATAATATATAGCATTTTATAATTTGCGTCCACGAAAATTATAAAAAATAGCACAAAGCTTGTACTGCATCTTTTTCTTCTCAATGAAAATTATTTCAATATGTATTATATAAAATTAGTTATGATTTATTATTATTAATAATAGTTTTATAAGGGCCAAATCTATAATATATACAGAGCGTATATTCATGATTAATATGACCAAGGCCACGCGTAGTGACCATAAACACGCATATAAATACATAACGCCGGTCGGAGATGACGGAATGCAAATCTGCCGCGGGGTGGCGCGCGCGACGCGGGCCCGCGACGAGGCGTACTCGTTCCGTTTAATGTCCTCTTTTATTGGAAGACATCTAGAGCGATTCAGACCGGTTAGGTTCGAGTCGAAGTCGTCGAATTAGTGTTCTGTAGCTTATTTTTAATGTATATAATTATGACGTTATCGGAAGATCATTATTTTCAGCGGTTCATATTCATTAAGTTACCTACTAGACGCCAGGCACTCATTGTCTATACCTCATATTGTAATTGTCACGTAGGCGATTTCGTCATCGCTGTACGAAACTATTGTACAATTGTTTACATTATAAGTAATACAAACGCAAGACATCACCGGCCGTTCATAATATATTTGTCTGTTTAAAAGCTTTACACAGTTAAAACCATAGTTAAAAGACTCTTTTTTTTTATAAACTCACCCCCGTTTCACAGAAGGGTAGGCAGAATGCATAAATTTCCACATGGTAGTTATGCATATTTATCTTGCTTCACTATCATCCATCAATCGTTTCATGTAAGTCGGTTTGGGGTGCTAAAAATCTGGCCTTTTTTTAATATGCCACCAATTTGATCTGCATTGGATTTTCTGGGGCGACCCTCACCCACTCTTCCATCACATTCGTTTGCTTTACAAATTTGTTTAGCCAGTCTACTTTTATTTATCCTTTCTAGAAGGCCAAACCAGTACAGTAGACGTTTTTCCAATCTGGTCACTAGATCTTTCAAACGACGCACGTTTTTACTGTCCCTTGATTGCAACAACGACCGATCAAATTCAAATTAGAAATATCTTTATTTCATAAGTTATAAAATGACACAAAATACGTCATAATTTTTTTGCTAATTTACAATTTACCGCTCGTTCGGAAAGGAGTCTTTCCTCAAGAAGAACAAGCAAGAAACTTAAGGGTAGTTCTTTTCTAATTTCTTCATGCGTAGCCAAGACAAATACAAAACTATTGATGTACGAAACATTCCGGTAAGAAGTCGAGCCGCCTGTGCCCACGTCTTGTTGATCGTTAGGAACTTTTTCACTGACATGATGAGAACGATACCTTAGGCAATCCATCAGAAACAGTAGTAATTAAAAACTGGTCAAGTGCGAATCGGAACTCGCATGGAGAGGGTCCCATGCTATAAAGCACCATACTGGTTATTACTTTAAGATTCTTTAAGCAAACAAAATTTGTTTGCAGCGACCAAAATAGTTTTACGAAACAATAATAAAAAAAGTTACTGTTGGCTGGAACTCGGACCCGACACCTCGACATAAGTACGTTACAAGGTAACCACTTGATTGATTTGATCTTATTAGTCCACGGTGAAATTACGTAACACATTTCATACGCATATGTCTGATCATGAAAATTTTTCGTTTGCCCCAAAGAGATCTAAATACGTGATTTTTTAATTTCTGCTGAACCAAGCTCTATATTCTGTATATATTTTTTAAACACTACACTCGTTAGTATTATAGACAATAGTGGAATGGTCGAATTTCGTATATTTTTCTTAACAACTTTTAAAATATGCAATTTAATATTGTAGAAATATATATATATATTTATATTTCTATTAATGAACTCTTACAAATGCTGCAAGTGATGTACTTGACTAATGTCTTTCATTTTATAATTTGCTCCCGTCAAAATTAACCCCTAAAATCACAATTAATTTATTTACGTATACATTTGTGATTGGGTTACCTAAAATTCCATATAAATATGTGTCAAATTATAACTATTTTTTAAATTAACATACACCTAATTGCATTAGTGGTATTAAAATAAATCAAATTTAAGTCTAAGGAGAACCTTTGATAAAAATATGAAAATACTAAAGAAATAAAAAGCAGAACCCGAAAACAAAAGAAAGTATATATACATCATCTATACTATACTAAGCGCAGACAGAATTCTGTTAAATAATAATATCATTCTATTTAGTAGAATGAGCGTGACGCCATATGAACATAGAATTTTCTTCTTTTTATTAAAAATAGTGGGTTTCTTCTTTCATATTCAAATTACAATAAAAAATTTTCATATTAGAATCATAACTTCAACACAAAAATTACATCATCGATAAGATTTCTCAGAAATGCATTGCTAGCAGATATAAATAATAAATCTTGTATATTTTTAATCTTTTATTGTTATTAGTTAAAAAAGATGACAAAACTAATCGTGAGGAATAAAAACTGCTAAAATTCTTTGTATATATTTTAACTATAATTAGTCGCTAGTAATTTTTTTTCCTTTTCAAGAGCTCGTGCCAATTGCGTCATACACGAGAATGGCATGCTGCTCAATCAAAACAGACAAAACCAACATAAATTTTCTATATGCGTTGAATAGCGATATCTATCGGTATCCAAGAGATAATTTTAAAAACTTGAATCGTCCATGATACGAGACGATGACCCCGTGTTTGCGCTTCGAACTGGATTTTTATTTGCGAAACTCGACAATGGGCTCACTCCTACACCTACATCACTTTGGGTAACCTATTTTGGCGGTCTTATAGCTCAAGCTGAATAAGTATCTCTGCTTATGACGAAACGTTTTCGAATTACAAACAAGTAGAAAAACGACAGTGAATCCTTTCATTTTTTTATTAATTAAGTAGATATTTAAATTGTTGAATCGTTATAGACGACCTTAATGTTACGTCTAATTATGAATAATTTAATTTTGTAATTATCAAAGTGAATAATGATAACGTAACAAGGCGTGTTAATGATATCCGTGAAATCGCGTACAAGGAAAAATATAATTTCTAAACGAGGGCATCGTTCTATTTATGACAGCTGTGGTTTTATAATACATGGGAATTACATTACATGTATATAATCATTATTAGACACACATATTATATGTTCCGTATTATCATTAGATAATAAACATATGTAATCCAATATATGTAAAATTGCTGACAAATGTAACTGAACAAAAAAAAAAAAACGAGTGCGTCAGGAGACACCCGGTAGATGTGTAACATCAAAACTGTTGTATATTGTATTATTGTAATTGGAATAAGATGAGGATGGAGGTATTGTGAATGAAAAGAAGAAGCTCATGATTTTCATTAACCGCATTTAATAATACATTTCATCAGTATTGCCTCATGCTACCGCGTTATCCCCTCTACCTGCGCACAGCGCTAGGCTACAAGTCTACATGCGTACGGTGCCAGGCGCACAGTGTAGGCCAAAACCAAGCATCTTCTGAATTTTGAGACGTTTTGGTTTTACCCTAGTCCAACGCACGTTTCACGTCAAAAATCCATACAATCAACAAATAATTGTCGCTGAATGCACTAAGTAAATAACTCCCGGGTCTCCTCGTACACTCCCCTCCCTTTATGCTGGTGCCGTTGATGCCGAATCACTTGATACTTTTTCAGTTACCGAAATTAGTTTCAAGTACCCAATGAACCAATCGTCTACCTGGACCTCGTCCATGTCCCTACATAGATACAGATGTGGTCGGCTGATCGACGTACATGAATGGATGAGGTAATCCAATTTTTTGAATTTTCGTAAACACATGAAACTCGCTTTGAAACTCTATTTTTTTATTGCAATTCATCGCTAGAGCTAAGCAGATTTTTAATTCCAATTTAGTTCACAGCTTGTGACAATGTAAACCTATACGTTGATTGAATTAAACGTCACGCGTAAAAGATGATACAGAACGGTAGAAGAGCGTGCCGCGTTTGATATCGTTTTCTTGATAACGACAAGTGTATTGTAACGTATTCTTGAATATGGTATTTAACAATATATAATTTATTTATCGTCACGGCGAATCAAAGGGGAAAGTACTCGACTCATAAATGATAGGATAAATAAAATAAAGTAGAAAAATGTCCATCGATCTGTATGTATTGTATTAAATAATCTGTATGATTTCATTTCATTTCATTGTAATAAATGTATTTATTAAAATAGGAGCCTTAAAGTTTTTCTAAGTAATGAATTGAAAATGTATAATTAAAAATCTGTAACATAAATGACGGCGAAAACAAAATATGCAAGGGCTCGAACACTGGCCACGACCAGAGAGTTTTTAACTCGAGTGTACAAAAACAAACGTGCTTCGTGCTTCGAAGAGCACATCACACCGTCAATCCAGACTGTCGTTTCAGGGCGGTCCAAGAAGTTCAATTTGAAGCAACAAGAGCATGTGCGTTTCGGTAGTGGACTGATAAAAACCTTACCCAAGAGTATACAAAAATAATAACCCAACTACGGCTAAATGGCAATTAAAAATGTTTAAACTAAATTAAATTAAAAAAAAAATACATGCTTAAACAGACTTCGGAAACTTAAAAATCAATTTATGATCTTTCTCTGTGCCGTAAACCATCGAATTTAAGATACGTTTAAATGATATCAATCTGGACAGAGACCATCATGGAGATCTGGGACACTTTTAAATATATGCATAAGTATATGTCTAATATAACTTATATATTTAAACGTAATTCCGGTCTTTTACGTGGGTGAAGCCACAAGCGACCTCTATAGTCCTAATTTTAAAAAGGAATCAAAATAACAAAATACTGTTTCCATAACTATCTAAAAACATGATGCGTACGTATAACTTTGGATAAAAAACAATCATGTTTTAAACAAATATTTTAAAAGTGCTGTCAATAAAATGCATTAACTGTAACCTCGAGCGCTTTTCTTAACTCGTAATTATCTAGCACTCAACTCTAGAGTGATTTGCCCTTAACTATAATTATGTAATAAGACTTATCAAAATTTATAATCTATAAAATTAAATGATTATTACAATGCGACAGTTAGTGCATACCAGATGAATCATCGTATTGGCACCCGATTCATGCCCACGTGATTCATATTGAAAGCAAATATCTTATAACATTGAACAAAACGCACAGTTTTTAACCACAATCCATTATCCTGTTCGTCATACCTCGAACGTTCTTCAGTTTGTATTGAAATAAATTGCACCAATATTGATAGAAACATATAGGAACGTGTTATATCAGACGGCGATGCGATTTGAAAGAAGTAAGCACAGTAGAAAAAGGTGTGTTGCAGTGTTGCGGCCATCAGGAAAGGATGAATGAATGTAGACTGACAGAAAAAATTTACAGAGCGAATGTGTCTCATGGTGGGGTCGCCAAGTGTCGCTCTAGAAAATCTTGCACCGACCAAATCGGTGGTATTTTGTATGAAGTTAAAATTTTAAGCAAACGAAACTGACGAGTTCGTGTAAAATGATTGGCGGATGTTAGAGAAGCAGGAGAGGTAGATATGCAACGATCGAAAGAAACCTGTGGCCTGTGCCTATTCTTCTGGAATGTAGGCGTGAAGTTATAATAATAATAAACTATAACAAAGGTACCAATCGGTTCGGATATCACATTTATCCTACATGAGGTAGGTACATACTTAATATAAAAGACAGCCTTGTCGCTGTTTTTAACCGACCACACTTTGATTTAGCATTCGAAGTTAATTGTATCTTTTTATTTTATTTATAGGTACATACTTAATAAATAAACCGACGACATATCCAAAAATATGCACAATTCAAATACATCATGAGTAAGTATAATTTTTATTCATAAGACAAATGCACATGCAATAACAAGGTAATTTTTACCAAATAGGTGCTGTGAGCCGCAGTGTTGATAGTTATCTAATAGCACATTGTTAAATGGATTATTTGACTCGTTAAAACTTACTTATAAGGGAAAACGTTTCGTAAAATATATGTTTTCTAAGAATGGAGAGATTAACATAATTAGCAAGTACACGTTGTATTTTTTATATAACATTAACTAGTTAAATAAGTTTCACAGGGTAAGCCAACAGAAGAAACACATTTTTGAACAGATATTGCACAGAAAGAATCTTAAAAGCCATTGATTAATTAATTATACAAGCCATAGAAAATATCTAATGAGCTGTGACTGTTTAAATTAAAAAATAATGAAAGAAAAAGAGCAAAGCCCAATGAGATTCAGTCAAGGGCGATGAAAATTTCAAACCGAAACGAAACGCCCAAATTAAATTGCGAAACGGACTACAATGAAATGTGTATCAAAATTAAAGCGAATTGCACAACTTTGTTGACAAATGGCCTCAACACTAGAATGCGGGCCTTGCAGAACTTG
Source organism: Eumeta japonica (assembly GCA_005406025.1). Lineage (NCBI taxonomy): Eukaryota > Metazoa > Arthropoda > Insecta > Lepidoptera > Psychidae > Eumeta > Eumeta japonica. The sequence goes on from BGZK01001416.1 coordinate 97,309, forward strand.
ACGGACGGTTAATCTTATAATTGTAAAATACCTATCCGCCCTTCGCCGCTCGCGGGCTGTATACATCCACCTTAATTTGTCAGCATTATCGTCGATGCACGAACTCACCTTTATAAAATTCCGCCAGACGTTTACCGCCTCAAATATCCAGGACGGTGTCCGCAACTTTTGGGCAACCTTCGTCCATTAATTTTTCATTGGCTTGCACAAAAAAAAATCGCGCACAGAAAAAAACGCGCGACTTTTCAAACGTCACTTAAACTACAATCCTTCTACTAGTTTAAATCTACGTCTTTGCGCGAAGACGGAGAACGCGGTACTGAACCGACCACTGCCTTAGCCGAGTAGCCAACTCGACAAGGCTGGCACGTTGCACCTACGAAGTCCGTGGGCTTAGATCGACCATATAACCAAATAATGTCCGATTTTTACATATTGTATTTAACATTCGTAACATATAACATAAATCCTATGTGATTTTAATTTAAATCTTAACATTTTCCATGTCTTGTGTCGGACCGTGTACTCAAATTAATTTCGACTGCGGGTAATCAATGATTCATAACAGAAATGACCCTTATAATCTTTACGGTCTATATATTTTCGAATTTGTTAAGACTTAAAACACTTTTAGTTCATTCGTGGAGGTGATATCGCTTTCATTTCGACTTGCTATGGCATTAAATGTTCATTCATGGCATGTTTACAAGTTTTATAATATATGAAATAATAAATTGTATATATTAAAAATAATTATGAAAGTATTTTTGATATAGCCAGAAGCGGTCTAGCAGTTTTGGCCGTCCTAGGTCATATAGTACCTTCTCAGGTTCATTTAGTATTCTTTCGTATTTGCATCAATATATTTGCCACGATCAGCCGCCCCTAATGTCTGCCCGTCCTAGGCCCGAGCCCATTGGCTTTATGGGAAATCTATCACTGAATATAGGTACAATTATTTTGAAACATGAGTAACGTTTATGCATTGCTGATTTATAAAATTGGACAGTTACACCCGCGAATATGAAATTTAGTAATATGTAAGACGTATTATTAAACATAAATTCTAGTAAGTTTCTTATTAAATATAGGATGTTTCGGGACAGTCCGGGCGTATGAAACAAATTTAACATATCCTAAAAAAGTAGTACTCATTTTTGTCCATAAGGCTACAAAATATATGCCCATTCCTGTTTCCGATTTTCTACTTCGTAATGAATACATATAGATTTTGTAGCGCCATCTGTGTTCGTTCTAAGTAAAAGTACAAGAAAAAAACAAACAATATAATTTTATATGTCTAGTTAAGGTGATGTAGCGGAGCCTGCGCGCCCGCCGATGGTCCGGTTTGCATCTGAGTTTCGTTCCAGCGCTTTATTGTTTTTGATACGTATAAATCCGATTTGACTTACGAAAATTGTGTAACTTTCGCATACGTGATGAGTGCTTTTCCGTGTCGTCCTCCGGGTCGCGGACCACGACGGTGCGCTCGCTTAGTCTTATTTACGGATTCGATTAACGCATAAGAAACAACAAAGTTACGTCGTTTTTTTTTTTGAATACACACTCGTACTCCCACGTCTGTTTGTCTTGGACGGAAAAGGTGAGAGTTCATATAAATTCGCGTCTTTTTTAAAAATCTCCGTTGAAACTCGGAGATTGTCAATCTTCAAGGACTGTCCGTGAAATGATTTGCATTAATTTCCGTTTTAATCGTAATAAATAACACTGCTTCAAAACAGAAACAAATGGTCGTGCTTAAAAATGCAACAGTTGATTTAATTAAATTCGCATAACTATTTTATAAATTCTTAACAATCTTTGATTGACAATAGAATTATATCTTATTCTATAAAAAAAAAATAACGAAAATCTATAAATTTGAAATAACACTATAAAAATATCTGCAGTACAATATATTTCATTATATTTAAGATTTAGTTCCCTGCAAGGGATGAATTGAAAATGTGATTGTAAATCACAAAACAAATTTATATAGTGATTTTTTGTGTAAAAGAGAGTCAGTAAGAGTCACACGGCAAAAAGCACACGAAATCAACGAGCTTATATGAAACGGTCAATAGTTATCAGTGAAAAGAGAGAGGTACGTAAAGATTGTACCATTATGTATATTTGTGGTTTCTCCTTACCCTTCTAGGAAATAAGTGTGAGTTTATAAAGTAATGAAACATATTTAGGAATGACTGAACAAATATTTAATAAGAAATATCTGAGTATTAATAAGAAATATGTTATTACTAAGCAATAAAAAAATAAATAAAAATACAAAATACCATGTGCTGGTGGAAATCGAATTTACCTCACTGTTTAGGATCCCAGTACACACGTTTTTATTGGTAACCACTCTTCTGTTTGAAATTATTTTGTATGACAAATGCTAATATCGGGTCACAGGGCTGTGCGCCTATTCTAGATTAGAGCGCACGCCGGAATTGCGGGAAACTAGCGTGCAGAGGAGCTCGCCAGGCGCGCCGCCCTCACCAAGAAGACGGCAGCGGAATATGATCGGTTTCCGCTGTCGCATGCGAAAAGGGTGATTAGGGCGGCGAGCTTGGAAGAGTGGCAACAACGATACGCCGAGGGAAACACTGATGAGATCACTAAGTGCTTCCTTCCCCCGAGTGGAAAAAGCGTACAGGGTCCTCGGAGGCATCGAAATGACGTCCCATATGGCGCAGATTCTAACAGATCATGGTGGGTTCGCGCAGTACCTGTTTAGGTTTAAGCTGCGGGACTCACCTCACTGCGCCTATGACCCCGCCGAAATTCAGGATGTGCTGCACGTTCTCGAGGACTGCGATATGTTCCTTCGGGAGCGTGCGGCGCTAGAACCGTGGATTGGTGTCGCGATCTCGAGGCGGCACTTCCCAGAGATTCTGGATGACGCGGGAAAAAAGGAAAAATTTATCGCATATTGCATAAATATAGTTAAAAGATGTAACAGAATCAATAATGCTAACTGAAAAGTACATGATTTTTGCAGTAAAAGAAAGGGAAAATGATGATAGTTAGATAATAGGGCAACAAACATTGTGTATAACATTCAATAATGCTATCTGAAAAGTATATGAATTTTGCAGTAAAAGAAAGAGAATAGCTAGATGGTAGGGCAACATTGTATATAACATATGTTAGACCTCAGAAAGATGTATTAGACATAAGAAGTAGATAAGATTTTATATTGTAATACCGGGTCACATCAAAAACTTTTTATTATAGATACATGCTTTTATAGAGTTCCAAGGCCGGAATGACAAACGGAACCCTTATAGTTTCTTTATGTCCGTACTTCCCTCAATCCGTCCGTATGCCACAGGCATTTTTCTCAAAATCAACAAGATGTATATCGTTGAAATTTAGAGCATAAATAACAAAAATAAATATTTCTAGAGGTGGCATTCCATATACTATGTAATAAGAAGCTAAATTTTTTTTTTTTTTCAGCAAACATCAACATGTGGCATATATTTCGACAATTCTTTTAAAACCACTTTAAGGTTTCCATGCAATTTTTTTGAGTAAGTGAATATTTTCGGAAATAATCGCTCTGAAATTAGCTTAAATTATATGTTCCCATTATATTTTAACCTGTATGTCTAAAAAAATATAAAAAAAAAATTACCAAGATAATTATTAAATGAAAATTATTTTGAAAATGATCAGGTATACCGTTTTTTAGTTATTGCCTTAAAACTGCGCTTTTCAACAAAAGGACGTAAGTGCCATGAAGATAGGCTCTTTACGCTCTTTTACTGATGCAATTTTTCACATCGTATTTTCGCATTTTGTGACTGTAGTATTTAAAATGTATTTTAACGCAATTAAAATAACGCAAGTAAAGTACTTACACCCACTGCACAGGAAACATGATAAGAATGTAACAACGTAGTATTTTTCGTTTTTAGTTCATTTATTTGTAGTATCGGCCACGGAACTCTACACTGAGCATGGTCCGACATGCTCTCGGTCGGTTTTTTTTATTTATTTTAGCAACGAAAAACACCTGTGGCGTAACAGAATTTTGAAAACTTTAATATAGCCTGTGCATGTTATTGACGCTCTTACATATAATGCTATATTTATGAAAGTTTAGTTATATATTTTAATTTATGCAATTTTAATAATTTTTTTGGGTCCGGATACGCCACACCTCACAAACACTTGGGTATGAAAAAGCTGTATTTGCGGTGGATACCTCACAATTTGACTGAGGCTCAGAAAACGGACCGCGTCACTTGGTGCAATGCCATGCTTAACAGATTCAAGGCAGGGACGTCAAATTTGGTGTGGGATGTAATAACAGGTGACGAAATATGGATTTATTGCTACGACCCCAAAAAAAAAAGCAGCGATCGACCGTATGGATCTATCGAGATAAATCGAAACCAACCAAACTGGCGCGCGAGCGAAGTGTCTCTAAGCGGATAATTTCTTCTTTTTTTAATAAAACTGGACACATTGCTACTGTTGTTTTAGAGAATTGTCGTACCGTGAATAGAGACTGGTACGCGACCATTTATTTGTCGGAAATTATTGACGAACTCCGTAAAAATAACCGCAAACATCATACCATCTCGCACCACGACAATGCCAGTTCTCATACGGACAAAAATACAAATAAATTTCTGAAGGATAAAAACGTAGAACTTACCTTGTGACTTCTTTTTATTCGCAAAAATTAAGAACCAATTACGCGTTCAACGATTTTTATCACCAGAACATGCTGTCGAAAAGTATGAAAATCATGTTTCTGAGGTCACCAAAGAGAAGTGCATAAATGTTTTCAAAATTGGTTTATTCGTATGAAAAATTGCATTTATGCTAACGGAGAATATTTTGAGAAACAATAAATTCATTTTGGCCATTCATAGTAATTTTTCTTCATTCATTCCAGAAATTTTCAGTGCGCCCTACGTATAATGAAGTGTCTATTCCCGAGTAAAAATGAATTACAACCCTATTAGCATTCGAAAGAAATTCGCACCCCTAAGGTTTGAAAACTTAATTCTACTGAAACCCTTAACATAACTCGCAATCCTATTCATATACATTCAACATCATAACGATAACCTTTGTTAATAGTGAAGATAAACTTTGTAATAAGTAGATGCATACGGCTACATGCGCCTGTTTACCAAAGTATTCGATGCGGAGCGATCCATACCGCCTTTCTAAATCTTGATCGATGGATCACTGACATTATGCTTAATGCGATCACGTAACATTTTTATTTGTAGGTGTGTTACGATTTTGCCGTTCCGAGAGACGGTGCATACGCAACTGCTTCATAATGAAATGATATAATTTTAAAAATAATGAGATACTTTCAAATCCATATTTCTCCAAATTACCAAGTTTAACGCATAAAGCCATAAAAAACAACAGTCGTTCTATACATGTGAAGCAACAAGACGTCATTTTTCCACTTTCCTTCTCCGTAAAAAAAATATTGTGAAGGCGTCAAAATATTCCGAACGTTTACATGTTTACATTGATTTCTAGCTTTTATACAAAATTACAATGTAGGATCTATAGATTCACATTTTGCTTCCGTGTGACACACATTTAATTTTAGGAGCATCCCAATGCCTATTAGGATTGGTATGTGATTACATTTTCTTCACGAAAAGTTGAATTATTTTGTAACTATCATCAGCTAGATCGTAGATTATATTCCGGACGGACTATATTGCCTTCTATATCCTAGTCTTGATTTATGTAGTATTATTTAGTCTATCTGTTAATGCTCTAATTTATAAAAAAAATAAATGACTGACTGAGTGACTGACATCAACACACAGACGAACCAAACTACTGGGTCTAGGAGTTGAAATTTTGCACAGAGGTTTCTGTTGTAACGTAAGCGAACACTAAGAGGGGAATTTTGGAAATTCAACCCCTAAAGATGTGGAAAAAAGTGATTTTATGGTATGGAAAGTTGAAATTGTTGAAGTTGCAGGCGACAAATTCAACATTTCAGTTATTTATGGAAAAAATAAATAAATACATAGATTTTGTTTTTAATTTACTCTGAAAGGTGTAAAATAAGTGATGAAACGTGGTACAGAAAATCGAAAGCTACCGATTTCAAAATTTATATTCTAAGTAATTAATACTAATAAAAAACGTTGACATGCATCATTTTTTTTTAAATAACCTTGTTAAGAGTTAAGTAAGTGTTGAAGTTTTTACACGCTTTATTATATAGAAAAACGAAACCGATGAAGTTTTTGACGCCAAAATGTATATTCTAGCTACTATATATTATATCTATAAAAAAAGATAACATGCGTCGTTTTTGGAAAAATAGATCTAAGGAATAAGGGTATAAAACGTTACATGGAAAATTAAAACCGCTAAAGCTATGGATGTCAAAATTTAAAAATCGTAATCGGTGAAGTTAACAACTCATCATTTTTATCTTTATTACTCATTTATACTTCTTTATAAATGTGAACGATCTGTCTGTACATGTAATTTTTCTATTATTTTTAAAATATTCGTCTGTCTTTCTGTCATTTTTTAATTTAGAGAACGGTTGGACCTATTTTGGTAAAATGTGGGAGACAGTAAAAATCTGCAGCTGCGCAAATGGTACATGATTTCGATAAATAAATTTTGAATAATAATAGTAGTTTATATTTTGAAATGAGAAATAGGATGCTTATTATGTATCTATCTGTATTAATATATGAAACTGTACATACGATATTTTCATAAAATTTTTTTACTCTGAATTTCTGTATGTTCTTTAATTATCATAGAATGGTTTAAGAAATTTAATGAAATTTGGAATATAATAAGAACATGCGATTGCGCAATTGTTGTGCGTAATATCATATCGATAAAATGTCTGTTTGTTAGACTGGAGGATTTACAAAGACGTTGAATGGACTTTGAAAAAATTTTGCTTTTTCTTCGATAGACTATATTCTATGAGCAATATATTTTTGTTTTTTTTTCCATGTCTAAATCATGAAATTGTTGATACGTAGTATAAGCGAACGGGAAGGTTTAAGAAAAAATAAAACTAATGACTTTGCATCTGACATTATCTGTGTAGTTGTAATATTGAAGCGATCTACAGAACTAATTCTAAAAATTCTTTCACTAACAAGAAGCTCACTGAGTAAAATTGAACATTAACGTTTCGTCTTGGCTTTTCCATATTTTTGCTACTACAGGTTCTGAAAATTCTTTCACTCTCAGAAAGCTTACTATTTCCCAGTAGAATAGTTGTAATTTTATTTTGATACTAGCTTTCGTTCTGGCTTTGTCCAAATCGGAACTGTTAGCGATATCGAAAACGATATCGAAAGTAGAGACCGGGATCGAAATATGGAATAAGATCAAGGTCCGAATTGATTATGGGACCAGAATTAAAATCAACAGCGTGACCAGAGGTGGAATGAGGAGCAGAACCGAGGTCAGATTGGGAGCGGGACAAGGACCGATAGTGGAACTTGAATCGGAATCTACTAAACCAAGGCCGGCTTCGGGGTTAAAAAAGGGAACGCGTTAGAGGTTGAAAGCGGGACACGATCGGGAATTTGATTAAGAGATTTGAGATGATGATGAGATTATTTTTGCATACCTATAGACCGATCGCGCGATCGGTCGGTAGGTATGCAAAGTTAAGGAATGCATTACATGTCCACGCAAGCGAAGTCCCGGCAAAGGCTATTAGTATAACGAATGTAAAAGTGGGTTCATATGAAGGGATGTCATAACAGAATGTAATTTCGAACATCTAGGTACTATAAATTCATGTCATGAAGAAACTCACTGAATGCTTCCTTATATATTTCAAGTTAGAGCGAATCAGAATTGAGACCAAAAACGGAATAAGAACAGTAATTGTGAACAGTATATGTAATAGTAATGAAAGATGGCACTAGAATCAGAATTGCGAGTAAAATTGGGAATTGGGAGCTAGTAAAGGTTACAATTCATACAAAGAATTGAACAAGTCATTCACTTTATTTGCATGCGGGCGAAGCTCGGGTTGAAGCTGACGATTGATATACAATTAATTTTTTTTGGTACTTGCGGACCTAATATGTGAAAAATGTCTAATATCAGGCATTACTTATTTGAATTCCTATCAGGGCACCCTGTTGATTAGATTACACTGAATAGGAACGTGACAGAGTAGCTGGCGGTTTAATACCAGAGACAACAATCAGACGTACACTAAAATAATTAAATTCGAAAAATAGAATTGCTTTGCATGCTACTTTGAAGAACTGTGTATTAATTATCTAAATAAAATCTGTGACTTTGTTTAAAAAATTAAATAACAGTTTAATGTCCTGTATTGTCATTTAGCGACCGTCGTATCACAGAAATAGAGGGCGCTAATGTTGTTATTTTGTAACAAGCGACAATTAATCACAAAGTCGGAGGTGTGTAATCAATAACGTTCTACCTTACTTATATTTAATGGAAACTTTCTAAAGTTATTTATGATATGGACTTTTTGCGATCTCTTTATTCATGTTATTTCAAATACTTAATACTAGTAATTGATCTAATTTTTTTACGATTTTTAAAAATTAAAAAATCTTTCTATTAAGTGACAGAAATTGTTATGAAATAACGAAAACATAAAACAATGGGGAAATGTTAAGTTTGACAGAAGACAGCAAATTGATTCCTCTATTTCTATCGTTTATTTGTACACATTAGAGTAAACTGTGCGGGTATTGCTGGGCACCTTTAGTTGTCGGCCACATATACACTTACATTTAAAAAATAACATACTGGTCATCTTTTTAAATATGAAAAATTAAAAATCCCTTTATAAATAAATCCCTTTGTTCAGCCACGAGCTTTTTTAAAACAAAGTATTGGCGTAGTGTTCAATTGAAAATAGGCCATTCAACACTTGTTGCGCGATTGTACAATAATAGCATATCACATTTTAATTTATTTGGAAAGCTTAAAACTTAATGCTAAAATTACGTTTTCATTTGAAATTTTCATGGCCGATGAATCAAAATATGAATGATATAGATTTAAGTTATCGGTCAAAATGGCCGACAACCAACTAATTTGTCTTCAGGATAGTTCGTCTCCTTTCCATTAAATTCATATTTGTACATAAATAAAAATTATTTCTCTTTCATTCAAATTTAAAGACTTCCATTCGGAAGTCGGCCACCAAAATAATACACTTGGAGTCTATAAATTCTAGTTTGAACTTACATGCCATCGGCATGGCCGACAACGGGCAATTGTCGGTCCCCGCAAATTCCTATACGAAATGAACGGCTGACAAAGGGTGAAATACTTTGATTAAAAACAATAATGCACATAGCGTCTTTGTAAGCGTGTCGTTTTTTTACGAACTACCAAATCCACCATTCAACTTCGCCTTTTAGGTGAATATTAGAAAAGGAATAAAGAAAAATCAGGGAAATGAAGAAGGTTGGAAGAGATAGGATAGAAACAGTAAAAATAAAGCAAAAAAAAATGTAAAAAAAAAAGATAAACCTAAAATGAAATGCATTTTTTGTCATGTGAAAATTGTATAGCGATACAAAAGATGACGACGACAAAAATATTAACAAACTTGTGGGATCGTATCATATCATCTTCCTTTATTTATTCGAAGGGCAAACGAGCAAGCAAGCTATCAGAGAATAGATAGTCGCCGCCACCCATGGACACTTGCAACTCCAGAGGTCTGGCAATTACTCTTGCATTGGCGGTCTTTTGGGAAGGAATAGGATATCTTATGGAGGGGGAGAGAGAAAATGGGTCACCGGAACTCTAACTCACTGAACGAGGCACAACAGCATGAAAGCTGGTATTTCACGTCCGTATTCTGTGAAAGTGTGGTATTTCACTAATTGAGCCGGCCCATTTTTATGCTGCAGTAAGTTGCGGCATCAAAGCATATCCCTTTCAGAAATTAAACTTGCAGCAAAGCTATCGAACTAGATTGTGAATTGTAATTTCTTTTCTAACATTCATAAAATCATTTCAACAGCAATTCAATAATTATTGATTTATATATTTGATAATGTACTATTATTTTCATTATAATTAATTATACTTTCTAACAAGTTTATAATAATTTTCATTACACATCATATTTCAATAATAGAATGTTTAGATTCTTCCAATTATTTATGAATACGTATGATTTCATTACATACTAGCTCTCCCGCCCGCTTCGCTGGGTAATTTTTATTTATAAATAAAATGGCGAAGGAGTTACGGAATTCTAAAAATGAGTAGCCTAGATCCATCTACAAATCATTCCGCATCGAATGGTCCCAGTCCCATGTCTATACGTTTAGTAGTTTTTATGTGATTGGTGAACAAAGACAACCTATTTTCATTATATATGTATAGATTCTATTATCAAATTAGTTATTCTTATTGTGAAACGTTTAAGGCTTATAATTCTTTAGCATTTTTAAAGGCGTACAATAGAAAAGCCAATGGCCGAAAAACTAGCCCGAAGAGGGCTGACAATAGAAAATTCTGCTTTTACAGAAAAAAAATTAAGACTCCTGCTATAGATAATACTTAAATTTTTTTAAATAAAGAAAAAACGATGTTAAACTTTTTATTACAGTCATTAAGTAATTATTATTTACTGATTTGAATAAATTTAATAGTTCATTATAAAGCCGTCAATATCTGTTTACTGGCGAACAACTCCCGATTTTATTCTATTATACCTGGATGTTTCGTCATTAAACTATACAAAATTAATTTCTAACATTTAATTTCTAGGTTCCTATAAGTATATAAGCGCATACAAATATGATACAATAAACTTAATTGGCTTGAAATTTTAATTCCGATTAGATTTTTTTTATGCAAGTTGAAATTCTTAAAAAATATGTTAAAATATCTTTAGTGACGGAGGCCTCTGTTAGCCAGTAGCCAAGAATACAAAGATATATAAAGAAAGGTGCAAAAACTATAGATGGCAGCACAAAACCGATAGTAGCGACACGATACGAATAAAAAGGAAGCTTTCCAAATACGTCACCAATTGTCACCAATCCTGTCGAATCCAAATTAGAAATCCAGTTTCAAAATGAGTTTATTAAGATTGGGATATTTATTGCTTTTTCAATTTAATTTAATATGATTATAAAATATGGATGTCACCCGATTAATAATGATAAACAGCGAAGCCAAAATACATCAAAAGGTGAAAAATTTTTCGAGTTGGAACATTTTCTCGATATTACACAAAAATTGCTTTTCAAGAGAAGAAAAGACACATTAAAATTTTATGAAATTTGTGTTTATCACCTATTTCGAAATATAGAAAAAAATAAAAGAAACTAATCAGCACGTGCTAGCAACCAAACGTAAATCTTTTACCTATAAGTACGACTGAAATATTAGTAAATAATTTGGAGCATAGAAGATCTGAAATTAGAATTCTTTGTTGTTTAATACATTTCTATAAAATCAGAAAGAAAAAAATGAAAGGAAATACACCAAAAAGTTTATAAGTTATATGTTTTTGATATGAATCTTTTTTTTTGTGTTGTTTTCCCCTTCTATACCTATATATAATGATGAGAGTTTCTAGAAGTGTCTTAAAAAAACCTGACCAAGAGTATGTCGGACCATGCTCATTATAATGAGTATTCGGAATTATAATGAACTCCTTCGGAACCCTATAGGGTTCTGAAGCAGTTACTATAATACCCTACTAGCAATTACTATACCCTATAGGGTTCCGAAGCAGTTACTACAAAGAAATGCACTACAGATGAAAAAAGTACAAAGTACGTTGTTACACTTTTTTCATGTTTCCCGTACAGAATAGTTATAAGCACTTTATCGCCTATAATTAGAAAACAAGTAGGTATATTGATTATTACTATTAAACTAGTGCAAGCTAAAGTGCATCAGTAAAAGAAGAGAGCATCTTTATGGCACTTACGTCCTTTTGCTGTTAAGCGCAGTTTTGCGGAAATTATTCAAAAACAGTATATCCAATATTTTCGTTGAAAGTATTTATTAAGTATTTTTAGACTTACAATTTAGAAAATAAAGGGTGGGACCATTTCCGCTAATTTCAAAGGGATTATTTTCGAAACTATTCACGTAATCAGAAAAATTGCTTAGAAACCTTGAAATATTTTTAAAAGAACTGTCGAAATATATGCCATTAGTTAATATTTATTGAAAAATTTTTTTCAGTTTCTGTTAAATGTATGGAGCGCTCCCATGAAATATTTATTTTTGTTATTTAACTACCGAAACTAAGTAGCAACTTATACAAGACACCTATACTATAAATTTCATCAATGTACTTCTTTAGTTTTTTAATAAAATGCCTATGACATACGGACGGACGGACATAACGAAACTATAAAGGTTCCGTTTTTGCCATTTTGGCTTAGAACCCTAAAAATAATACCGAATTCCTCAATTGGGTACTAGTTCATAATTGCATATCAAAATTAAAGACATAAAACAAGGCTGCTTTTGCTTTTTCTGCTGCATTTGCAATTAAAAAAATTAAAAATTTAAACGATATTCAAACCATCAGATTGATTTTTTTTTGGCCACTTTCATAGTTTGATGTCATATGGTATCCTGCTTTGGAAAGATGCTGCAGAATTTTGGTTTTGCAAAAGCAGGCCATTCACGCAATTTACAAGCTGGGACCTCGTGTTTCCTCTTACAAGTAGAAATTGGACCTTTAACTGTACCAACATAGTTTATTTACTAAAATTTAATATACATAAAAATTTTTCTTAAATGTTTTGTTAAAAATAGTGACAGACATAATGTCAATACTACAAATAAAAATAAAACATGTTTAAATGTTAATCAACTGTGTAGGCTCACCAATTCATTTAGGGGGCTCTATGTGCGTATGTTCAATTGATGAGATTCCTAAGGATATATAAAATTTACCCCTATACAATTATAAAGTATGCAGTAAGCAAACACTTTGCACAAAAAGATAATATACAATCTACGAATATTTAGAAGATAAATGGACATAATGAGCTTGACTTCCTACAGGTTTGTTTTTTTTTGCAATAGTTTAAAAAAATGACTGTATTTTCATATAATTTTTATTTGAAAAGAGCTATCCTCAAGTTTCTTGCTCGTTCTTTTTATGGGATAACTGTTTTACGAACGAGCGGTAATTAAAAAAATGTGGTAATATTAAAAAAAAACTGTAGATTCTTAAAATTTTATGACTTATTTCAAGTGTTATGACCTACGAAATAAACATATTTTGAATTTGAATTTGAATCTGGTGGAGCTTTTGAAACTTTTTTCCGTATCTGGTAAGACTTTTCAAATTATCTACCTACTTTAAATTTTGAAGAACAGGATAGGTGTAGTGTATGTCATTTTCATCATTTTCACATCATCATCATTGCAATGATAGCATTCACTAGCGTTTTTTTAACGGGTGCGTTTATATTTTATAATTACTTTGCATGCAGATCAAAAAATATTTAACAAACCATTAAAACAAATGAAATCTTAATTGTTTATGGTTACTTTTTTCGTGTGATCGTTAATTGCGTTAATTAATAAAACAAAAAGAATGCACTGAATAAATTGTGTAAATTAAACGTCAATGATTAATCATTAAATAATGGTTTTAATAAGCGTACTAATTTTAATTCGCATGATGTCTATCATTATTTAGTTTAAATGTTTAAACAATGAAACAAATCCGGTCATTATATGTCAAAATGTTGCTGAATTTGTACATTTTGTATATTAGGTTCTCCAATAGCTTATCTAAAACAATTTTTTTTGTTGTCGCTGTCGGCCGACTTGAGTCCTTTGATCCATTTGTAGATCCTTTCTTTGGTAATGATGATAATCAGATCGTTAATTGTGACTCTAATCAGGTCCATAAAACCTATTATGTTATAAAGACAGAAAAGATAACTTTGAAGTCATTTGAATAAAAAAAATATTTGCTCATGTTTTCTATTATTTAATAGAAAATATATAATTAACCCGGCGTGTGTGTACTGGGTTTTAGAAGGAACAGTCGAAAATCAGATTTCTCATTTTTGGGGCTATTGTTTCAATTTCTATTAACGACGATTTTAAACTTTTAACTTTGACAACTGCTAGGTCATATAGAACACTTTAAAAGGAACCCAGAATTCTTTAAGACTTTTACTGCAGGCGCATAAGCAATGCAGCCGTAGAGTGATGACTGTTTATTAAATTAAAATCATTAATAATTAAGGATTTAATTGTTTTTATGATCGAACAATCATCAATACTGATCAAACAAACGATAATTAATCAAAATTTATTAATTTGACCGACAAAAGTGAAGATCTCTAGTAAGAAGGGCCAACTTAAGGGTAAACATTTGTTTAATTAATTTTATATAAACCAAAACTAAACAAATAATTTTTACATTCAAACAATAACGAACAAACGACGAACAAAAAATTAAAAAAAAATCAAAAAAGTGAAGCCAAATTCAGTGACCTGTAGGTTTCTTTTTTCATATTTTTTTGTTGTGTTGTCACAGAATACCTTTACATTGTGTTCAGCGTGACCATACACAGTAGGTTTCCTCTTTTTCAGTAGATTTTAATTTAAATTTAGTTGCTGCAGTAGATTAAATTTATGGTCGATTATTACATGTTTTACTAGTGTTTTTTTTTCAATATCATTAATAAGTTATAAATGAAAAGCACACATAGATTATATCAGTTAATGTTCTACTATAACTATTTTCTTGTATTAGCAGTGGTGTAACATTGCCCGTGGACTCGAATGAGACCGGTATTTATCCTGCCTTACCTAATAATTTGAATAAAGCAGGCTAAATACCGATTTTCGAATCATGTTATAATATAGAAACGTTAACAAGTTTCAAAAATCGTGCTTCCTTACCTGTATTTAACTTTTCATGTGAGTGCGTATTTATTTCATGAAATTTTATTTTGAAAAAAAAAATAGAAATCGTTTTTCAAACAAAACTGTTTTTTCGATTTTAATGACCAAAGAAGTATTGAAAGAAATTTGTGATGATTGTCTAATGATAACGAGAAATCGCAGACAGCAAAACGTGATAAGCACCGATGGAGTTCAGCTGATGATATTTAAATAATAATTGTGCTTTCTTTCAAAATATAATACTAATTTTATAATATTTCTACTTGATATTTTCAAAATCCTGAATTACAAAAATCCAATTTTTAATACAGATTGTTCATAAAAACTTGGCTAAAAACTAGTGCACAATAATTAAAAAGTTGATTATTAAAATTTTTTTGCAACTAATCAGTAGATTGGGAATAAAAATAGAGTAGATTTAACGAAATAAATCTGGTCACGCTGAATCGTGTTGTTGGCATATTAAATTACTCTGTGCTTAATATTTTGTTTATGTGTCAAGTCAAGTATATCAACATTAAAAAAAAAAATAAAAATATTCATCTAGGTAGTACTAGGTACTTATTTAAATTCAGTAGGTCTATAAAGGGATTGAAATAGCTTTTACCTTTCAGACAGTCTAAGAAATTTAGAAATACGTTTGTTTTCTTGCCGAGATTCTCCAGTTTATCTGATACTTTCTCGATCCTATTTTATAGTACTATTAGGCACACTGCTTTTGAAACTAATTCCAAATAAATAATCAATGCGGTATTAATGTCAGGGGTTTGTGTTAATTAACTATTTCCAGCATATAATTAAATTTGTTTACTTCATAAATAAAAATGTCTAGTGATAATAAAGATACAGACAAATCCATTGATGAAAGTCAAAAAATAAAAGAAGATAATACTAAAATCAACGCCGAATTAAAAAATCGTTTGAGGAAGTACATAAAAAAATTAGACGGTGAGTTGGTTTTAAATCACATTTACCTATATTTGGGTATGGATCGTGATATTGAATTTTAAGTGATAATATTAAATAAATATTAACGTACACTCAATTAGCAATATCAATTTTGCGAGATACGTTATAAATTGGTACTTGACTAATGTGATATATTTTTTAAGAATATATCTAAAGCCTTTATTCGCAATTTAATCTGTCTGAACTATAGAATTATGAATTGTAGCTTAGATTCCAAACGGTAAAAACCTCATTAAAATCCATACAGTAGTTTTTGCTTTGTCCACCATGAAACAAGCAGACTGACAGATTATAAACTATTCTTTTGAGTTTAAACTCTTCTAAATAATTGGTACCAAATACTATTTCCAAAATTTCTAATGTCACATGGAAATCCATATTTGAATCTCAACTTAAAAGAAAGTGTATATTATTTTCTTAATTGTGTTCTCCAGATTCAAAGACCAGTTTAAGTAAAGAAGAATGTGAGAAAATTGAAAAAGAAACTTTTAAACAACTGTACCAACCTCGATTAGAAGGTGATGAAAATTCTTACAAGAAAATACCAAAATTTTATTTTAAGTTGCCACGGTCAGATGAGCAGCTTGCTCAGAAATTGAGGGAAGAGACAAGAGCTCAATTTTTGCAAAAGAAAAGCAAGGAATTATTAGATAATGGCGAATTAAAATATTTATGGAGTCTATTAGAGAAAACTAATAACTATAATATGACAAATAATGATGAAGTGATCATAGAATATGAAGATTATAGAAAAATTCGTGAGGAAGCTGGGGCTAAGTATAAGTAAATAGCACACTTATAATAGATGTTGTAAATAATTGAACTTTAGTACAAAAAATAAATTTAATTGTCATATGGTTTATTTATATTACACATTTATTTTAGAAATCTCATGTGTACTTTTGTAGTATGTAGGATTACTGGTTATTGGATGTATTCCGATGGAGGCTATACAGTAGAGCTAATAAATAATTAATTTGGCTATACAATGCCATATCCGAAAACTAACTTTTTTTGAGATATCTTCAAAAAAAATATTTTTTTGGAACATTCCAGATTTGAATTTTCAAAAATTTATAAAAAAATTATTTGAGTATGTTTATAATTTCTCTTTTTTTTTTCTTCAGCAGACAATCTGATTCTTATTTAAAAACAACAAACCTAAAATATTTTAACGTTTTGATGCAGTACTTGAAAAAGATTTAAACCTGTTAAATGCTTTATCAAGTTCTGTAATAAAAATGTTAATTTATTGACAAAAAATTAATAATGACAAAATGTGCAGACCAATGCAAAAACATCTCCATCTATCTGGGCTATCCAACAAGGTATAAATATTTAGTCGCACTTGCATAATTACTGGAAAATAAAACTAATAATTGGGACAGACAGGTGAGTTTCGAGAATGGGTTGTTCACGATCTTTCTTCTTTATTTGTTTTGGAAACGATTGTTAATGTTCGTATTAAGTCATGCATGACTGGAATGTTTATGCTGTTGCCTAGGGAATAGAGTAGTATGGATATCTTTGGTATCCATGTCACACCTGCACTTTAAGTCATTATAGTATCATAAACGTAAATGCATGTGTCGTACGCAGTACCTACTAAGGAGTTCAATTTTTTTTAATTCTAAAATGGCACGAGAGCAGTCAAAATGAAGAGATCGTCTACAGCAAATATTTTCAAATGAAGAATATGCTGATATTTTTTATTTGTATTATTATTTTAATGGTGATGCTGCGGCTGCTCACTGGGAATATGTTTGTCACTTTTCTAATCGTCCGCTATCTTATGCTAGCGTGTTTAGTGCAGTGTGTTGGTGAGTTCGAAAAACTGGCACTGTGCAACAATGACTAAGTGACTTTGGCAGACCCCGTGTTTGTCGTGCGGAGGAAGAAGAAACTCTTCACCATTTTGAAGAAGATCCGATGATATCAACAAACGCAGTTGCAAATCAACTCTGCATGTCACAGTCGAAAGTGTGGTTCACTGTAAGCACTGCAAGACTTTACCTATACCATTATACACCAGTGCATGTATTAGAAGGAGACTCAGTCAGGAAGTTAGATTTCTGCAGATTTATTGGATGCAGATGATCTCATGTTTTTCAAAAAGATTATGTGGACCGATAAATACAGATTTGATCAAGATGGTATTACCAATTACCATAATGTACATTTTAGGCTCAAAAAGAACACTGGAATCCCCAAAAAGAGATTTATTGGGTCTCAGTGACGATTTTCCCTCAACATTTAAATGGAAATTATTGACAATAATTTTTTTGGGCCATATTTTATACCTGGCAATTTGAATGGCAAAATATATCAATCTTTTTTTTAGAAATGAAGTTTTTGCTTTAACAGAAAATATTCCTCTAGGAATAAGGTAGTTTATGTTTTATCAACACGATAGCTGTCCTGCGCTATTTCCTATAAACATAGACATTGGTTTGCAACAACAATTTTTCTTTACATTGAATAGGCAGAGAAGGGCTAATTCCATGGCTCACGAGGAGCCCAGATTTAATTCCAATATGTTATTACATCTGGAGACTGATGAATAGCTTCGTCTCTGGAGTTGACCTAATAACGTCCATAGAAGTGCTTCAAGAGCATATAATTAATGCGACAGGAATTATTCAATGTACTTCGAGAGAGTTAAAAACCGAATTAAGATAGATCTATGCTATTCTTGCTCTATGCTCATACAGAGCAAGAATTATAAATTAATAAATAAAGTTTATTTAGATATCTAAACTTTTTTATTTTGTGGAGTATCTGTCTACCTAGAAGTTCTACTCTAAACCTTATATACTTGACTTTATTACAATTTTTTTTTTCCAGTCATTATGGGAGCGATACTAAACATTTAAACCATGTTGGATAGCTAAATAGATAGACCTGTTTTTGCATTGTTCTGCATGTTTTGTCATTATTAACTTTTTATGAATAAATTATTATTTATTTTAAAAAACTAGCTAAAACATGTAACAGGTTTAAATGTTTTTCAAGTACTACATCAAAATATTAAAATGTTTTAGATGGTTTATTTTTCTTAAATGAGCATCAGATTGTTTGCTGAAGAAAAATAAAAAAGAACTTATACATATAATTATTTTTTTATAAATTTTATATTAAATTCTGGAATTAAAAAAGAAAATTTTTTTCAAATATCTCAAAAATTGTTAGTTTTTGGATAAGACATAGTGTAGTTAAATTAATTGCTTATTAGCTCTACTACTTGGGCTTCACTGGAATACATCCAATAATCAGTAATCCTGTATATGAAAAAATGCTCTGTCTTCAAAAGTTCTTTTTATGCATATTCGAATTTGTTCAAATTTTCTTTTCACATTATTTTCTTTATATAACTAGACTATCCATAGTATTTCTAACAATTATAAAGTACCAAATATATTGTAAAAAATTGAACCACATTTTTATATAAGGGAATTTACACTTCCAGGCCTTACTTGACATGGGAGGTCTTTGCCCGCTTACAAGCAGCAGAAGGTGGCGTGGGTCGTATTAGAGCAGTGTCTCTATTTAATTATGTAATGAGAAGAGTTTGGTTACAGCAGACTAGAATTGGGCTATCCCTATATGATGTCACTGGACAAGGATACCTTAGAGAACATGTTAGTCTATGTTAACATATTTTTATTATTCACTATTGATAGAAAAGGTGTCTAGTGTTTTTAAAACTTTTTATAAGATTTTTAATTGTCATCAAAAAGAAAAAGATTCTCTATTCAACACATATGTTTGTTTATCTGTGTTTACATATTTCTCAGAAATGACTGATACTTTAGACTGTGTATTCTATTAAGATAGATCCCTAGGAAGTTCCATATATTTTTTTTGACACAGAACAAATTGAAATAATAGGAAAGAGCCATGTTTAGAAAAATAGGTTTAGTGGTTTGTGGTTAAATACCTTATATTACCAGACATTTACTCACATTTTCCTAGTTTTGGTGAATTAGGGAGAAAACCCAAAACTTAAGGTTTCTGAAACCAACCAACCTAATTGATGTCCTGAAGAAACTGTGAGTCCAACAAAATATGTAGAGTACCAGCACCACCAGAAAATTTGAGATCGAAACAGGTTTTATACTGTGTATCCATATTAAAATAAAGGAAAACCTGGCCAGTTACATCAGCAATTGTCATAGCCATAAGTAAAAGCTAGATGAATTTATACATTTTTATTACCTAATCACTGAAAAATATTAATGAATTAAAAAAAAATGAAAACCTATTAGTTAAAATTGTTGTTTATGGATATCGGTACCATCTAAATGAAGGCAAACAAAAAATATTACAAATTAAAAGAGATGAATGTAGAAATTAATAAGAGACAATCAACTTAATACCTGATTTCATAAGTATGAACATGAAACTTCAAGTATTTAGGCAAAAGAATATCAACGACAATTTTAAAAGTAAATAATTGTTTTAATTAATAGGTTAAGTTGGTTTTCATTTTTTATTAATAAAATAGATGTAGATTAATACCTTATTAGTACTATTTAGTATCTTTCATCCTAAAATTCGTACTTGATTATTTTAAGAGATATCTAGGAATGAAAAAGCCTTATCATTGACATCAAAATGGTGGGATATTTTACTTTTGGTGCTTAAAATTACATTAAAAATTATTCGATATCTAATACCTGAACATGTATGAAACCCTTATATTCAAGTCAAACCGATATTAAAACAAATAAGATTTTTATAAGGTCTCTTGGTCTATCTTATCGTTCATTCGCCTATATATTTATACAAGTAGTGTCTGGTTACCTTAATTATATTTTTTTGTTAAGTACTAAATTGCTGTTTATTAACATTTGTAATATTTTAGGTATTTCGCATTAGTTTCGTGAATTGCACAAGAGTGAGATTGGGTGTACACTTTATATAGACGAATACTAATAAAGTACTAAGTCTGTAGCTTAATCATAACCCAGATGTTGTACTTGTACCGCCATTCTGACAGACATAAAATAAGTGATGAATTTAATAAAATTTTAATAATTCCTGTTAAAAATCAAACATATTTAATTTCATATTTGCAGGATCTAGAAAGCTACATTGGAGAACTAGTTCCTTCACTCGCAGCTTTGGATGGCCTGGATTCATCATTTAGCTCATTCTATGTCTGCACTGCAGCAAGGAAATTCTTATTCTTTCTAGACCCATTAAGAGTGGGCAGAGTTCGAATCAGAGATGTACTCTCATGTTCTTTTCTCGATGATCTTTTAGAGGTATGTATCTCTTAAGTTGATAAAAATCCTATATATTATTTTAGTTTATTATTATTTATTAAATTAAATGAATGCCCTATAGCTACGGGAAGAAGACCTCCCGATGGAGCTACAAGAGCAGAACTGGTTTTCAGCGCCATCAGCGTTGCGCGTATATGGCCAATATCTCAACTTGGATAGAGACCATAATGGCATGCTCAGTATCGATGAACTGGCTGGGTGATTATTATTATTTTGCTGATAAACAATATGTAGATGTCAAACTAAAATATTTGCTCTGCTCTGCGTAAAGTACATTAAGCTTGCCTCGGTTGTGTGATTACCTTTTAGTCCAATACAATATATCATTTGCCAATAAATACTATTGCTTCTTTGGAATTCAATCATCAATTTTGAAGAATTTTTATTTCAGATATGGTTCTGGAACTTTGACTAGAGCTTTCCTGCAGAGAGTTTTTCAACAGTGCCTGACTTATGATGGAGAAATGGATTATAAAACATATCTTGACTTCGTACTTGCGCTCGAAAACAGAAAAGAACCAGCAGCGATAGCATATCTATTCAGAGTGTTGGATATAAACAGCCAAGGGTATTTGGATGCCTTCACTTTGAATTATTTCTTTAAGGTGATTTTACAATACATCATTATTGTATCTATATCTGAGAGGATTGCATTTTCAAATGTTTTGTGATTTGCAGGCTATTCAAGAACAAATGGTAACCCACGGCGCTGAACCTGTTAATTTTGAAGATGTAAAAGATGAGATATTCGACATGGTCCGACCAGAAGACCCTTCTAAGATAACGCTACAAGATCTGATAAGGAGCGGGCACGGACACACTGCCATTTCAATACTTCTTGAACTACATGGATTTTGGGCGTATGAGAACAGAGAAGCTCTGGCAGCTGCGGGGGACTCTCCTCAGAAGAATGGATGACAGGACATTGACAGGATAGGAAGGTTAGGAAGTGAAGAAGCTGACACAGATGAAGATAAAAGCAACACTTAGAAAGTGTGTATCAATCTTTATACAGTATGAATATGACTGATGAATCTTAACATAAATAGATGCAATCTCCTGTTCTTTGACCAATTTCATCATAGAAATTATAGTCATTAATTTATGGTTTTCTTTACAAAATTTTTCTTATAATCGTGTTTTTATTTATAACTTTATGTGATACAAGTTTTTTATTTAATAGAGTATAGACAAAATTTTACGTGATCGAGCCATGCTGTAGTTGTAGCACGAAAATAAACCAACTCAACCCATAAGGTACCCAAATCTTATTATAGAATACAGACGTGAAGTAGCATTGCGCCTGCTGTTGCATTTCGTCCAGTAACTGAGAGTTCGCACTTGTCATACCTAAATGAATATGCGCGCGCGTACTTTCGATAATATTGTTTTGCTCCTACTTGATTTTGCATTCAAATGGACGTTGGAGGAGCGGCGCCTCCTGGCACAAGCATTTTTAATACTTTAAAGGAGTATGCCTACAATGTAAGCTGTAACCTAGGTTAAGTTATTGGAAATAATTTTTTTTATTTATTATTAACTAGAACCCATAATACTTCAATAAGTTGATTAAACAATTTCCGTGGATTCCGAAAACGGCTTTCTAGAAATTCCAATCTCATGCTTATGAAGTATCTATTGTGAGAATACACAAAAGGAATATGGTTTGAATGAGTACTTACTTACAGATCATTTGCTTTCAAGGGATTGCAGGAAAAAATTTGCAGGGCGATTTCAAATGGATACATAAACACAATATAAATCAATTATATGTTCACTTAAAGATGAGATGAGTCGAAAACATTGTAAATTAATAGTAAGTTACAAACAACTTTTTCATATAATTTCTTGCTAAATTACTAAGGTCTAAGCTCTAGTTAAGTGTCAAGGCCGAAGAATCAACATTTGTTTTCTAAATTATAATCCATGTTCAGTCTTTAACAACATAGTGTTATTTACCACAGATTTTCTGTTGTGAACTTTCAATAATTCAATAATATAATTCTCAACTTATTTATTTGCAAATCTCAGGCTTACCATAACATATTCGCTTTATCTGTATGTGGATATAGATTTTGTATTTGTAACAAAGTATTCAAATTTGAAAATTATGATATTGTAAAACATTGTGTTTGTCTAATAAACTGCAAAATATATATACAGTAAGTTCCCTTATCTTTGAACATTTTGCTTATGGTACCCTTATTCAAATAAACCAATCAATCTTCTGGAAAAATTACAGAATACAATCTATGAATTTCTTAAATATTGTCTATATTCCAAAAACTATTACAAAACTTAATATGTTTATAAACTTTATAAGTTAATATTTAACCAACCATAGATAAGACCCCAACTTGCTGTTATATGATTCTATAATTGATTATATGACTTACCAATATTCTTAAAGTTTGTGTACTGTTATATATAAAAATGTTTGAATCTATCTGAAAATGAGAGAACTCTGCTTTATATTGGTCATATGAATGGAATGGTCATCAAGAATTAGACAATTTATATCAACCCAACCTAGTTTTTTAACATTTCTATAATGTGTGTTTTTAAGTTAAAGCAGCTTGTTCAAAATTGTTAAATTGCAAATGTTTACATATCAGATCCCTTAACAATGTGCAGTCTCGTAGCTGTGAATTTGAATTAAGTGAACGATGTGTAAAATTTAACATACACATGTAAAAAAAAACTGCAAATATAATAGTGTTACATTTTCAGTTTTTTTTAAGCGCATCAGGAATGTTTGACTCAATTCTTATAATTATAAACAATGAAAAGTTTGGCTGCTAAAAAAAACAAATTTAATAGCACACCCAGTTTATATTGATTGTAAAAGATACACAAAGGCAATGCACATTTAGTTTGTATCAATTTATCTAAATAAATACAATGGCTTCTATTGAATTTCAAGCAGATAAAATTAAAAAACATTCAGTAATAAATAAAAGTATATTTGTAAAGCTTCATTCTCTGTAAATTTGATCTGTCGATACTGGCGCTTTTATCTCAAGATATAATTTAAATTTTGAGAAAAAAAAACCATTTAAATGTTTACACATTAGTTAAACTATACAATCAACAGTGTATTTTTTAATAACATCTTAGAGTATATATTTCATTCATAAAATAGGACACATTCTCTATTCTATACTACTATTTGACAAAACTTAAAACAAAATATAGAATGTTATTAATCCTCAATGATCTCAAACATGCACATGATTATTCAGAGCTGAGACAATTTACACATGTAAATTGTATAGAGGCAAAACATTTATGCAATTTACTTAACAACTATACAACTGTGCATGTAGTTAATATTGTTAAACCTACCTATGCTTAAATAGTTAAGTTATAAATTGATCCAATATACAATCCCGTGTAGGCATATTTATAAACAAATACATTAAAAATACAAAATTTGAGCTCTATGACAATTAATTTACAGCATCAGTTACTGACAGTATTTGCCGTTAGTATGAGCTGTGATCTCAAACAGACTCCTGCGCCATTCTGTATTCGTAGACGCTGCCTCTTTCGAGATAAGCACTGTACTGCCCATTTCCGGCCTCATCTGATGTACGTACGTCTGACGGGGAGCCATAACCACCGCCGCCCGGTGAATTCATTATATATTTGTCCTAAAAAAAACGAAAGTTTAATTTTTTTCTCACTAAAATCAGTGACTATTTTTCAGTAATTTGTAAGAGCCACGAGCGAATGATACTCGTGCTAACTATGCTCGCAAACTAAAAATAAAGATACAAAATAATTCCTTATAAAAAATAATATCCGAGGATAGTGTTCTGAGAACATTGAGATTATCCTCGGATATTGAGAAGGGGCTAGGTAGCCCCTTCTGCGCCCCATATTCACCGCTGTCGGTGCTTTTGATGTGTGTTTACATCTTTTTTTAAAGGATCTATTTTTTTTGGAGGGAAATTTTTGAAAAACAATCTTGTTTATGTCGGACGTGACACGTTTACGACTTATTTGTTATTATTAGTTTTAGTGAAAAACATAATAGTAAAAAACTTTGATTTATTTTAACTATTGCAAATGCGAAATCTCCTTTCAGGCCATATTGGTGAACTTCAAATATAACAAAATGTAAGGCAAATTTAAGCAATACGTCTTTGTCAAGTTGTACAACAACTTTTCCATAACAAATCGTAAAATTTGGTTTTTTCTTTAATTTATCACAGAGTACGTATTACTGCCAACCGCGAATCTTGTTTTATGCATTTTTAGATCACGTGATTTAAAGGCCTCTTAAGCTTACAAAGATTCATAGGTTTGTATCCAGGTTCCCATCCACGACCTTTCTTGAGTCAGTCACCAGATAAAGAGACACCCTATCACCGAGCCGCTGATTATAAAGGCAAAAACATTATTCTACAATAAACCATACCCCCGGATAAGCAGTGATAGTGGTTTTGCCACCGAGATTGATCAAGCGGCCGTCGGCGCGTTGCAACAAATTCAAGCCTCGCGCTCCTGCTTCTCCGCCTGGAATGGAATCAACATTAAGGCTAGAATATTTATACAAAGAGAAAAGTTATACATTCTAGATATTGTGTCACAAAACTAATGCACGGTTTTAGGCACGGCACATCCACATCTAAATTTGACAAATTTTAGTAGCATTCTGTTTTGCATTGCAAGAATAAAATTTTTAAGTTAAGTATGTAAAGTTATATAGCAAGGGCTATTATAACGTGTCTGAATATCTTAATTAAAAAGAAAACCCAAAGGATTGAACTGCTCGGCTAACAGGTCACTTCATATTATTTTTATATGTTGACTAAATCATTAACAACTCAATACTTTTATTGATGAGTAAAAAGAGCAACCCTTGAGTTTCTTACCGGTGAATCAACATTTGGAATGGATGGTAATGTCGAAAACAATTTATTAATGACTTATTTCAAGTGTAATTTCATTACCCACGAA
This sequence comes from Eumeta japonica, assembly GCA_005406025.1. Classification (NCBI taxonomy): domain Eukaryota; kingdom Metazoa; phylum Arthropoda; class Insecta; order Lepidoptera; family Psychidae; genus Eumeta; species Eumeta japonica. The sequence continues at coordinate 123,435 of BGZK01001416.1, forward strand.
ATAAAGCTATTTTTTATTTGGTTTCATTTGAAAGTTCATGCAACAAGATATGACGACCGGCTGGTATGTTTCTATTTAAGGTAACTCACGTTCCTCGCCGCTCATGCTTGTAGGCCAATGTACAATACAACGCACAAATCTCTGCCACTCTGAATTGCTTGCGAATAAAGCAAAGGTTCAGTGCTCCCCTACCCTCCCTCTTTCTTTCCCGCGCTTGTATTTTACGTCATTGCGACGCTTTCGTGACTAACTACACAGAGGCAGAGTTCTGTGCGTTGTGCTGCACTCGGCTTAAATAATCCTTTATCATAAAATAATGATACTACCTTACGCTTAACATTAGAACAATGCCAGCCTCAAAGCTGATGTTTGAGTTAAAAACCAAAATGTTGCAACTCTTAATATCATTAAAGTAAATTTTAAAGGTTTACGCAATGACGTAAAATGTTGAATGGAAAATCGCATTGATTTTATTTCATGCTGATACTTTAATCATAACCAGGATTACAAGAAATCTAAAAGAGTGTTACTTCTCACCCTTTAGCTTACGCGAAAGAGGTTTACTAAACATATGATCTCATATGCATTAAAGAGAAGGACGCTCACCGTTCATGCCATAAGGTTGGAAGACTCTACGTTCCGTCAGTACAGACACTTTGACGGTTCTTCTGAACACCAACTCCCGCGTCACACCATCGCCACCGACTCTATAACCTGATAAATTAAATCATCAATCAATTCATATGACTATTAAAACAATTTACGACTTTACTTCCAATATAAAAAAATATTAATAGCTAACATTATAAATAAATTAATCCTGACTCCCTGATTGATTCGCCGAAGCAGAGCCGAAGTTAAAAAGAAGAAATTTAAAGGACATATCTTTTATAACACAGGCAAATAATAAATGATTTTTGTGAATTCAACCACTAAGGTTGCAAAATAGAAGATAAAGTTTGTATTTGGTCTATATTCATTACGAATAGAAAAGAAGTACATATTTCATTGTTTTTGATTATAAAAGGGTACAAAAATTTAGAAAACCCCCAATGCAAAAAAAAAGAACATTTAAACAGTCAAAAATAATACTTTACGTTATCAAATTCGATTGAGTAACACCTATAAGTGTCTATATGTATTAATTACAGAAATTGATTGATGGTATGATAAGGTTCAAATCGGAACGAATTTTTGTGATGACCTGCGATCCGAACTACGAGTACTGATTTATATTAATAGTTGTGACCTGAGTCTATACTTGAAGTGGTTTATATTAATTACATATATGCTCTACTTTGACCGCCTGCCGATTACCGAAGCCCACGCTGTAGCGGGGTCATCTGGTGCATACATTTTTGCGCTTAGAGAGTGTTGCCACAATTTATTGCTAGTAAGCTTGAGATGGTTTTTTGGCCAATTTCGGTTTTTATCTGCCTTTCTGTTACAATTTCCTTTTGTTACATAAATGAGCTAAATATTTAATGTTACCATTAAGCATCGAACAAGCTTGTTGTTACATATTTTACATTACATTGCTAAAGCTAATTAAATACACATAATACAAAATTATCAAATAAAAGTATTAATAGAAAACATATTTTAACAGAAACACTCGCACGTTACACATTTCATGAAAGTTCTGTTAGTGAAAAGCTCCTCGCTATTTACCTCATAGGACCGTTTTACTCAGTAAAATTCAAATTGAATAAACAAAGAGACATAGCAAAATTCAAACTGTATAAATAAAACGACATTGCACCTTTTCCACCAGAGCCGGACCTTAGCGAGAAGTGCGCGACGAGCATCGGGTAGCGGCGCTCCACGATTTCCACGTCCGTGATGCGCGTGTTCGTCATGTGCGTGTGCACGCCGCCCGCGCCGGCCCACGTCGGACCCTGCCAGGCAATATGAGACACGGTATAGATGGGCAATATGATCGAAATTTTAAATTTAATACATACATCACTTTATATTATGCTTATACTGTCATTAAAAAGGACGTAAAAAAATATAAAGAATTTCGCCCGCGAATTAGAATTGATTCTTTTATTTTTAATATCGATCCATCGCGTTGTCAGCCACGATCCCGATCTCGGTCCCGCTTTCGATTCTGATCCTGGTCTCGCTCTTGATTCCGATATAGATACCGGTTCCGCTTTTGCTGCGTTCCAAGTGAGTGAAGCCACATGCATAAGTATTGTTACAAATTATAGCCTATGTCTTATTCCGACGTGTAAGCTATAACACTGTGACGTTTCATCAAAATCCGTCCAGTAGTTCCGTTCGCGTGAAAACCTAACAAACATCCATCCATACATCCTTATATATCAACTTTCGCGTTTACAATATTAGTAAGATAAGTTATATACGTCAATACATGTAATAATCAGCGGTGGTAGCTGTATGGTGGTCGATAATCATATATTAGGACTAGGAAGTACCAAATTCGAAACACAACTAAGGACAAATAGTCCAATGAAATTTTAACTTAAAATGAGTTGAATAAACGTTAAGGTCGGTCCCCGATATTAGGTATCATCGGTGTATTGACAAGATCTTTAGCGGGCCGCCAGCCTGCGCCGGGCCGGCGCGAAAGCCTTAAAGATAATCACGAAACCTTCACAAATGAAATAATAATATTGTATGAAGGAGTAGCTCAGTAGTAGAGTGATAAAAACCTTACCAAACAATAACAATATTTAGTGAAAATGACACAATTGTATATGTTTTGTTATTTTTCTGAAACAGTTACTAAGTTCATCAGTTATATAGGAGTATAATGCTTATTTCATGTAACTACAAAAAGAAAATGTTTAAATACATTAGAAATTATTAAATTCTAAAACAAGTACGCACTAATAAAATTTTTGAGATAAAGTTTAGTATGTCGATGAGAACTTGTAATTAGTGAGAGAAAAACAAATGGACAATTTATAAATTAGCACTTATAGCGCTTAATAAAATGTAAATATCATATCACGAAATGTTTCACATAATTTATTCATTACTAAATTTTCGTATTAAATCACACTACTACATATAGATACGTTCTATGAAGAGGGTATTTATTTACAATTTATTAATATTGAGTACTAGATTTTTAGGCACATTATGCTTATTTATAAAAAGTATTAAAGATGTACCGACTAGTCGACTATCCGGCCGCTTTCGTAGTCGGTGACTATTAGGTAAAATATATATAGGAGGAATTATATTAAATAAAAACATTGATTGTGAATTGCTATTTTTATTTTAGAATCAGTTTTACACATTTTGAGATGTAAAGCAACCTTACCTTTGGTAATCTGTTTCTAAAATTACCTACTTGTAAAGATAAAATATCTATAACATTTATTAAACAAAATTAGTATCTTTATTAACAAACAAAACAATATAATACCTTCTTGTATTCAATAAACATTTATAAATATTTCTTCATATTTAAATAAAAAAAGTAGGATTTCTTTTATTAACAGATTAAGTAATATTGAGCAAGACGCATGTTGTATCACAAAAAAAAATCTAAACATTAACAGCTTCATAAAAAACAATCAACCACAAGTGGCAGTTGCGATTGGGCGCGAATCAATTGTAAACGAAGGGCCATGTAAATTTCCGAATACCCTCCAACCGTGATTGGTTTAGTCGACTAGGCGGCCTCTTTACAACCGATTAATAGGCAAGTTGACTAAAGTCATAGTTGATACATCTTCAAAAAATATCCACAGATAATAAGACTACACGCACAAACCTTAAAACTGTTCATGCTTTATGTCGTTGCTTGCAATTATGCCCAAATAACGATGAATAAATCGTGAATATTTCAACAATCATTTGTGTCACAAAATAGTCTATTCACTTCACATAAACAACAATGGACTTACAGCGCCACTGCCCCCGGCCACGGTCTCGTAGTAGCCCCAACTCTCCTCGCCAAGAGTCAGATTGTTCATGCAACCCTGGGAAGCGCCACAGACCTGGATAATTATTGCAGATTGTATTATTATGAGTGGATAAGTTGGCATTGAATATCCTTAAACTTTAATTTTTACGTGATAAACAAATATTATTAAATTATTCACATAACTCGCTCCATAGAGAACAGTTAAATCACGTTGTCACAATACATATACTAAGTTACTATGATCTAAGATTTTTTTTTTATTCATTGTTTCAGAAGTAATCCAAAGACAGATCTGGCAAATACTACACATATATCACACAACTATAAAAAGAAATAAATTATCAACATTTTTAAATTAAATAATAAAGAAATCATATTATTGAACTGTCAATAAATAAATATTTACAAGTTTCCCATTTCATATGATCAGAAATAAGACAAATTAAATCAGGAACAAGAATTAATCAACATAAAATTTAACACATTTTGACCTGGAATGCTTTGAGAACGACGTCAACAACTCTCTGTGACGTCAGCACGTTCCCGCCCACGACGGCGGCGCCCTCTGACGGATCCAATATACTGCCGGGCGGAATTATGACCGACACTGGTGTTAAACAACCCTGGAAATAAAAATGCAATATATTTATTGACAGAAGAATGTCCGCATATGTTTTTGCTTGCGTAACTTATAAATCTCAACAGGTTAGTACAGTACAGCTGAATGATGTAATACGCAGGTTCAACGCTCACTGACCCTTCCTTCTCCCCCGCGTTGCTATTTTTCACCACTGCTTCGCTTTCGTGACTAACTTCACAGCGGCAGAGTTTCGTGCGTAGTACTGTAGTCAGTAAGCTTTTTGGTTTAATGATGTTTACCAATTTCTAATAAAACGTCTGGGTAATCCAACTCATTTTGAAAGCAAAAACCGACTACCTATTGAGCTTATAACTGACACTCATATTCTTTAAACAAAAAAGCAAATTGAAGTAGTTATAGGTTAGCATGATTAGATAATATCATTCTAAAAATCTAACAAATGTGCAAAAATTATTAATTTTTTTATAAAACATACATCTTTTAAAATTCTCTCAGAAATATTTAAATTAAAACCGAACCACAATGAAAATATTAAAATTAATTTCCCAATTTTCCCGATTATTTCAAACATTTTCTGACCACATCAAATCATATTGTTACTTGGTTTAGCGGCACGTCGTGTCCGACCATACAGCGCAGGCAGTAGATGAGCGCCGACAGAGTTATGGCCCGCGGCGCGTTCAAATTTCCCCACACCTCGACTCCTGTCCCCCTGGTACAGATGAATAATAATTATAAAACTAAACACATGACCATAAATCGATATAAAATGAACCAATATCAAAAATATTCAATAAAAATGAACCAAGATTAAAAAACAACAAATGTATATAGAGAGGATAATTATGATATTTACTGTAGAAATCTTTTACTTGGTGTAACAATGTGTCATGAATTCAAAGAGAAGAGACACCAAATTAGTATGTATGCATTATAGTCTGTTGCTACCATTAATATAAACTTTTCTTCAATATACCACATCAAAGCCTTCTTCGTGTTCAAAATTTTAGGGCAGTTTGATACAATCAGGATAATTTTGTTCAGAAAATGTATTTTATGTGTCTCTCGGCTATCTAACAATTTCAGATATAAACAAATTTTGAAACAGAATTTCTTTTCAATTCAATGATTCTCTTTTTCTTTAAATTTAATTTATTTTTAAAGATTTATGACAAAATTAAGGAGAAGCTTAACAAAAAATAAATATTAGACTCAACAATTTCATAATGGCCCCAGACAGTACATATATCCAGCAAGGTTCATTCGTGTAAAATATAAATTTTTAAAAACCTAAATAAGGAAAAATTTCAAGAAACAAATTCCTATTAATCTGAAACCAATGGACACTAAATTGTGTGCAATTACATATAAGACAGTGTTCAATTTACTAGCATCAAACTTTTTCCTAATATTGACATTTGATGTTCATTAATTTTCATTTAAATAATAGATTTATTTCTTGCAGTTTTTTCTGTGTGCTTTGGTTTCTTGAATTTAAAGTTTGATACTAATTCTGGTTATCAAGTGAATTAATAACCAGCTTCAAGTTTTCTAACAGAATTTAGGAGGGTACATAAAGAAGAAGATTGATAGCATGTCAAGTAACAATTTGACTTGTTATAATTCACAAAAAAAAATGCCCTAACCCTGGCTCGACAGATAACAACATTAATTGTGATTGAAATTTTGGTTGATAAAGACTTAGCGCGTTAATCTTAACCTCACTAAATTCACCTAACTTACGTAAAATCGAATACGGCGCTTCCTTCTCGTTCGTCTAACGTGATCTTCAAAGTAATAGGCGTGCCGTTGTCCATGTACTCCGTGGCTTTCAGTATTGGAGAACGGGTTTTCGCTATGGCGTTCGCTGCTATCTCCTGAATGAAATAAGCGACAAAGGTGTAAAAGTGTTTCACGAAGTTATTGGGCTAGGTCATTGTTGATTTACATGAAAAATACAGAAGGAAATAAAAAAAAACGATGAAATCAAACTATCCGGTGTTGTTTATAACGGTACAATTAAAATTTTGAATTCGACAATCGCAACATTCTAATACCATTTTGGTGGATAAAAGGACTGGCATCCAAGCCATTAAATTGGAAAAAATTATAGACAAAAGAATAGAGGTGCGCTACCACATTGTGTCAATATTGACATTTGTTAAAAAATGTCAGTGTTTTATCTATGTAAATGTGAAGTTTTATTAATTGTAAACAAATATTTTTGTACAGTGCAGATATTAAATTACTAAAATTTTGTGCAGGTTCCCTGGAAACATTTTGTTTTTCACAATTTTTTGGTAAGGTGTTACCTCACCTAGGTCAGAATGAATGCCAATAAATGTTCTTGCTATTCTCATTTGGTCAAAATAAGTATTTAATGATAAACGCTACATGCTTCACATATTTTATATAGCATGAATAAAGCATTAATGAACATTAAACCACAATTTATGTTTTTAAAGAAACTATCTATATACAAGGCATACTTAATACAAAACGTATAAAGTATTTTATGGTTATTATTTAACCCTAGATCACTAACCTTATTTTTCAACGCTTATTACTAACCTTCGTCGTTTCGACTACGCTGTCAAAAAAGTAGGTTTATAAGGTTTTATTGAATAAAATATTAATTTCTTTTACATATTTTTTTTATTATATTTATTTACTTAGAAAAATAACATTTTATTTATTTAAATCACATAATTATTATTAATCAGACTTTTTACTGAGACCATATTTTCGCTCAAAATAAAGATATTAGTTTTTTAAATGCTTACCAATTAAAAACTAAAATATAATTCTTCGAAAAAACTCAAATAATCAAAAGTAACATATGAAATTAACAAAACATAATTTGGTAAAAGACTATGAACTAAGACATTTGTGGCACACGTCAAGTTTGTGTTCGCCACACAATGATTTATGGCACTTGTACGAGGGGCGGCTGATAAGTCCGCGGCCTAAGGCATTAAATGAAAGAAAAGTACGAGTATTTTATTTTTATTTTTCAATATAGTCTCCCTCAAGCGAAATACATTTTCACATCTGGTGTATAACGCCTTCAAACCGCCCAAAAAATATTCCATTTCTTTGCAGTGAAAATGGCTTTCTACAGCCATCTTCATTTGATTGTCATCAACAAATCTACGACCACGTAACTCCTTTTTTAAATTGGAAAAAAGGAAATAGTCGCTGGGAGCTAGATCTGGGCTCTAGGGTGGGTGGTCAATTTCCGAGAAGCCCGTGTCCTTCAGGGCCTGCCTCGAAACCCGCGCCGTGTGGACAGATGCATTGTCTTGTAAAAACAGCACTCCGCGCAATAACTTCCCACGTCGCTTCTGTATGACTACCTCTCGTGCCTGAGCCAATAAATTCGCGTAATATTGGCCATTCATAGTAGTCCCCTTTGACAAGTAATCAATTAGTAAAACACCTTCACTATCCCAAAAAATTGTCGCCATAAGCTTCGATGCCGACTTTGTACCTTGAATTTCTTCGGCGGCCTTCTCCTTTTTCGTCCATTGCATGGACTCCTGTTTAGATTCCTGATCGTATTGACGAACCCAGGTTTCACCACGGTTACAATTCGGTCGCAAATTTCGTCTATATTATCCCCGACTAACTTCAAAAAATCCTTACTTGTCTGAAGTCGCCGCTGCTTTTCAAACGGCGTTAGCATTTTTGGTACCCAACGCGCACTGATTTTTCTCATATTCATATGCTCGTGTATAATTTATCCAACTCGTTCTTTACTAATCTGCAACTCTTCAGCTATCTGCCATAATTTTATTCTTCGGTCGGCCAGTACTAATTTTTCGATTTTTCGAACATTTTCCTCCGTCACTACCGTCACAGGACGCCCTGGGCGAGGATCATCTTCACAGCTCTCTCGTCCTTGTTGAAATAAGCGAGCCCATTTTTTTGACCATCGTATACGAAGGCGCAGATTCCTGAAGAACTGATACCATGTCTTCAAAAATTTCTTTGGGCGTTTTTCCTTTCTTTACGAAGTACTTTATTACGGCGCGATGTTCAATATTACTGAGATTTGACGATTCGGCTGACATGATGACGTTTGTGCTTCGACAGATAATTTGTTAATGACTTTAATAACGAAAGGAAGCTATATTTATACTAACAAGAAGTGTCGCAGTTAGTGGTAATAGTTGTGAAATAATGAGTCATCGCTAAGTACCTTGGGCCGCGGACTCATCAGCCGCCCTCGTAGCAAGTAGATTTCGTCATCCTTCGTTTTGCTGACGGGCATATGGCAAATTTTCCTCTTTTGCGATAGGATGACCTGCAGGTTCTCTTTCTTCAGTCTCAAGTGTCAAACTCGATCTACTACTTCTGGCATATTCAAAATGTGTGTAATAGAATCGCGCAGGCCAGTTTGAAGTGTGGGCACAAGTATTCCATTACCATATCATCTGTAATAAAATACGAAAAGCAACACAAAGGATCTAATTCATTTTTGCACATTCAAGTAGGTCCAGGTCTAACGTGCACAATATTCCTTGCAGCTGTTCGGCTCTGTGACCTGGACTTTAGGGATGACCATTTGTGCTTATCTTTTCCGCGAGTATGTTACGCGATGGTATAATAATCAACTCGTCACGCTCCTGTGCCGAAGTACCAGGTATATGATCTTCAATTGATGGAGATGCGTGGTCATTTACCTGAACGTCTAGACCTGGAGGTGGATATTGTGTCAAAGAAGAGACCTCATCCTCACTAACTGATTCATAAGCGGGATCAACCTCAATATGGTCTTCCTTCTCACTCTCTGATGAATTTTCTTCGTCACTATTATCTGATAATAATAGCTGAAGAATCGTATCTGTAATAAAAAAAAATAATTACTTTTACATTGTAAAAACTAAAAAATAAACTTAAAAAAAAAGAAACACAATAGTACAAAATGTAACGTTAATACTAACCTTCGTCGATGCGACGAGCCATGGTCGTTGGTCTGGTGCTCACAGGCCTCCCACACAAGAAACACTACCGTCTGTCGCGGGGGCAGCGGGTCAACTGAGATTACACGGGAGCTAAAATAGGTGCGGCCGCGCACTCGAAATTTATGACACTTTTTTCGAATTCGCGTCGTCGATTCGACGAAGCTTAGTGATCTAGGGTTAAAAAAATTATGTCTGTATTGGTGAATTCTTAGTGTAATTGTAATAAATAACTATGGGCATAAAATTAGTTGCAATAAGAGTTGATGTAGTAAACTGGAATAGAGATTTAGAGAGTAATGTTTGTTGTACTTACCCTATTACTTAACGCAAATAATATTACAACCCCACATATCGATTTTCTTTTATTGACATTTTTAATCTTCAAACAAAAATAGAATGACAAAATTATTATTCACCTTGAGCATATCCCTGACGGCCACTTCAGCATTCTTCTGTATGTGCGCCATGTAAGCTTGCACTACGTCCAACCCATACTGATCTATCAGTTCGCCCACTAACTGTATGCCCTGCAGGAATAAAAAAAAAAAAAAATTACCTTTTCATCAATTTTATGTACAGCGTGTCCGGCAATATTTTAATCTATAAATGCACAAGTATTAATGATATATTTAGAAAAGTATATCAACAAAATTGACACTCCCAATGAACTTTGTTTAAACATTTTACATTCCGATATAAAACATTTTCAGACCTGAAAATGCTTTTCTTCTGAAATTCAGTGTTACAACTCTTGAATACACAGTATACTTGCAATTTTGATACAGGGGTTTTCGCGGGCATAAATTGATCTACTTTACGTCTCACGTTTGGAAAAATTAATTTTCTAGAAAGTTTTACGAGCACAGAATCACTGATCTTGTAGAGTGTTGGAAAGATTCCAGAAAGAAAGTGTTGGAATGGTATGTAGCGACCTAAGTAGCTGTTGTCCTAAAGCAGGAATCGGTTCAAATACCGTATCAAATTATTTTTCTTTTATCATTTTTAAATTTCTTATTTCTTTTTTAGGAAGGTTTCTTGCACAATTTGAATATAGAATAGAAATAGATAAATAAATATATGGTAACAAAGCTGATATATAATACTTTACTTTTAATTGGCATTGCTTTAGTTCATTGTTTTCATGAGCAGGCAGTATCTGTTAAAAATGTGCCAGTAATGTTTCTAGAAGAATTCCAAAGATTTTGGTAAGAGAAAATTGCAGTTACAAAAGAGATTAAAGAAACACTAAACTTCAAGTAACGAAACCGACAAACTTGGTGAACCAAGAGAGGTATACAAAGATTGTCCATGTAGAGACCCATGGTCTCTGTCTACCTTTCTGGAAACTAGGCGTGCACTTATAAATAAAGTGAAAATATTTAACACTCGATTTTGCTTATTGTCTGAACAAAGTTCGATCGTCCAGGTATTGATAATGCTATATTTCTAAGATTTAATACGAATTTTCGTTCTGGTATCATTAGCAAATTCAAAATATATACAGTGGAATCTCAATAACTCGAACCTCCTTAAGTCGAAAAAAATTGCCATTCCCTTCCGATGAACCCCAAAATACGCGGAATCTCAAATTATTTAGACTTTCTAACTCGAACAAAATGTTATTTCCCTACGAAGTATTGATAATACATATTTATACTTTATAACTCTAATTTCAAAAAGGAGACTAAGTCGTAGTTGGTAAAATATAATGACGTCTTACTTGGAATTCCCCGAAATCATAGCAATAAATTCCAAATGAATGTTCGGGTTCCGGGCTTCTAATCTATTGTTTTTGTCTTGTACACGTGCAATGAATGAATAGATTCATGAAAATTTCTAAGTAACACAGCTGTGAACGTTATGTTTGTTCCTTATCAACACAGTCATATGTATCTCGAAGTTCTTGTTAAGTCGATAACTTGTTAACTCGAATTTTTTTGCATTTCCCTTCACATTCGAGTTATTGAGATTCCACTGTATTATGATTGGTGATTTTAACGTGGCAAAGGTTACTAAAACATCACTATTGCGCATTGCGCAGATACATTGTGTAAGGATTGTTTTTATATCGTGTTGTACATAAAAAATACTCGCCCTTTGGTTAGCGGCCACTTGTGCTTTCAAGTCCGATAAGTTGTCCGCGAGATTTCTTGTACCTGAACAACCTTCCACTTGACCTGGTTTCATTAATTCTGAAAATTATATAAAGATAAATGAAAACTTTCTTTTAGATAAAGGCACTAAATGTAGCTAATAAATTTTGTGCCTTGCAAAGTTACCGACAACGAACGAAGGTTGCTGAAATACATAGTTTGCTTAACACTGTCTCATTACGTATTTCATTAAATTATTTGTGTATGTATGCATATCGGATTTAAGTAAGTTGAATAGATTATATTGTTTAAAAGTAACATCCGAAAAACAGATTTTGAAGTTACATTACTTTTATATCTTTTTTATATTAGCAAGAGATAATATAATTTAAAAAAAAAATTGGTTGCCTGTAAAATCGGTATACGGGCGAAAGTTTTACGTGACAACGACTTTGAGTGGTAAAATCATTTTAATGTGAATATTCATTCGTATAGTAGGAAGAAGGATGAAATAATAGTAACAATTTAAAACATTTATTTATACAAAGAATTATATTTAAAAAAATTGGTTGCCTGTAAAGTCGGTATACGGGCGAAAGTTTTACGTGACAACGACTTTGAGTGGTAAAATCATTTTAATGTGAATATTCATTCGTATAGTAGGAAGAAGGATGAAATAATAGTAACAATTTAAAACATTTATTTATACAAAGAATTATATTTAAAACATTAATTTATACAAAGAATCTCGCACTGAATTTCATATTAACAAAATTTTATTTTTACCTTTACACATACATACGTATTTATATACAAATATACATACAATAACTTGCAATACATTTGCGTACAATGAAACAGCGTTTACTACAACTTAACTTGTTCCTATCTGAGTGGAAGGGACGCGTGCTTTCACTTTTATGTCTGTCTCTCTCGCTCTTAGGCGGGCTAACCATGCCAGTGGAAGGGACGCGTGCCTCTCACTCGCTCTCATTGTGAGCGCATAACGTGAGCGGAGCGTAACGCAGTTTCTTGAAGTGTCACCCGGCAAACCAATTTATAAGACGTTGTCACGTCAAAAACAATTCATTTTCAACAAAAATACCTTTAACATCTTTAATGTCTGCACAAATCGTCATTAAATTTACCTTCAATAAGTTCCCTCTCACGAAATTTATTATCGCCCACCAACAAGAACGATTTGAACGTCGCGCCCTCTTGCGCTAAACTCGTAGAAGCGGGCGGCATTGAGCCGGGCGTGAGGCCGCCGATGTCGGCGTGGTGGCCGCGCGACGCCACGAAAAATATTGGTTTTTGGGATCTGTAAATGACGCTCCATTGACTTATTGAAGAAAGTAAATGTATGAAAATTAAAAAAAAATCTTTTATAAGGTCGTTTACATTGCAGATTAGACTTTTTCAATACTTTTAATATGTATATGGTGTTAACCTCAAAAGTAAATATATTTTTTTTTGCATTGATTATTTGTTAATCATATATTAAACGCACGTTAACATGGTTATTTAAAAAAATATATTCTATGATGGATATAATTGTTTTGTTTATTAATTTGGTATAATTATTGTAATTCTATTATGTACGTGTCATAGATTATTTTATAGTTTATAGTTACCTGTAACTATTTCTTTCCAGAAGTTCCTGATGAAGTTGGAAATGAACCAACAAAATGTTGAAGTTTTTTGAATAGATAAGATCTACTCATTTGTCCAAGTTCCCGATATCATTCATTAAGGTATTGAAAAAGTCTAGCTTACAATATTTTTTAATAGACCTTTTCCAATACTTTTAATATGGTAGAGCTACATGATGTGACCAACTTGCCTGCTTCACGAAAATGGTCTGCATCGACCGGTCAGATACCAGTCTCCCAGAATACAGACGCGAAGTAGCAGCTTCTGCTGTTGCACATCGTCCAGTAAGTGAGGTTGTCAGTGGCCCACTTCCCTCTCCATCAGATATCCTATTCCTTTCTGGTGGCGCACTGATGGTTCCTTTGAGGCTGCAAGTCTCAAGAGGCGGCGGTGATCACCTGCTTTATGGTGACTTACACGTTCGTTCAAAGAAATGCTAAAAAATACTTTTATTTATCCTCCCATAAACAAGTATTGTAAGTTCTGGCAACTACTTTGGGCGAAGATTTGAATGATTTCATTCATAATACATAAAAAATGAAAACTCTACACATAATGGAATGTACTGTGTGTGTGTGTGTGAGCGTAAAAAATCGCATCCCTTAATTTTATGTATAAATTGCTACTTTTACATTTAAATTTATAATCATTTTTCACAAATTTTATAGTGGCTCATATGAGACTCTTGCCTTTATAATTTCTCCAGAATTGATAAAAAATTACAGAGTTACAATGTATTATAGATGGATAGACAGATGGAGAGGACAAAAAAGAACAAAAAAGGAACCCTTATAGGTTCCTTTTTTGCTTTTGACTACGATACTCTACTTAATAAAACCTATATGTAGCTTAAAAATTTACAAATGAAACCTATACTATACATTATCTGGTACATAAAAAAAAACTACTTGTGGAACACAGGTGTGATGACAGTTAGGTCGGGCAGGTGCGAGCCGCCAGCCTTGGGATGGTTCGCGAGGTACACTTCACCCGGCTTCATGCTGTCGCCACGCACGTTCATCTAGAATAGAAGTTTTTTTTTTTGCTATATAAATGTTTTCTAAATTACGATTGTTTATACAAAAAAAACAAAATTCAAAATAGATTAAAAGTACAAAAAAGATTTTAAATATTTCTGAAAATCAAAAATTATGCATTAAAAAAAAGAAAAATTAAAAGGCTTGAATTAATTCCAATTACAATATTTTGAACACCTCCATATAGTGCATACAGATTCTGAAACAATGGGTTGTTTATATGTCTCTTGGAAATAGAACTACCGATATACAAACACAGACAACTAAAAATTATTTAAATAACTGCAAAATCTTCAACATCCCTCACCTGATATTGGACCGTCTCCTGCATAGCGCCCAGATGCACCGGGATGTGGGGCGCGTTCGACACCAGCCCGCCGTCCGGGCCGAACAGGGCGCACGAGAAGTCCAAGCGCTCCTTGATGTTCACGGATATAGATGTTCTTTGTAATATTCTGTTTGGACAATTATATTGAATTTATATTATGTCACATAGTAATACATATGAAATTTAAATTTTTGTATCGTTTTCTTTGCTTATTCATCAGCAGATCATGCACTTATAATTCAAGTTAATTTAGTGTGTTGACTGTAAATATAGCTGTATTGTATATTGGTTAAATAAGTCGTTTTTTTCGACTTGAAGTATAATTTATTTTTACTCATATCGTTTGATTGACCATTTATATTTTAAATGATGCCATAGTAACTAACCATTATTATTAATTAGATCATATCAACTCAACGAAACCTAATATATATATATATATTAATTTAATATAAAAGTACAATTTTATACAGTTTTGACATGTTAGATAAATACACACTTGGAAATAAAAAGTAAAAAAAGATAGAAAGTGTCAATAATAGTACATTTAAAAATTTATGTGTTACAGCCTTTTCCACAAACTTCTTTTAAACTGATATTTAACAAAAAGTCACTTTAAAATTATTTTTTCTTTAAAATTTAAGTCAATTTTAGACTTTTAATGGTTGTTTGGGATGAAACCCGTTAAAAGGAAAATGCAGTATGCAAATTTTTAATTTTATAAGTAACTTTCTGTTAAAAGTCAGTTTAAAAGGAGATAGTGGAAGTGGTGCTAAATACATATCTGATATAATAAATTTTTGTTTTTTTTTCTATGCTCTAAAAATTATTTTAAATTAATGAAGGTAGAAAAATTAAACATTATTTAATGAATATACACCATTTTCAACTAACTCAACATTTTTTTTGGATGACTGAAATCATCATCAAACTCACCTGCCCATTTGTTCTGCAATCGACATGAATCTATGTGAAAATATACTCAGTTGTATGGAGTCGAGATCAGTTGTTATCTTTTTAGGTTTTCCTGAACCAATAGTGATTCTTATATCTCCATATTTAGTTATTAACGCTTTGCAATCTGCAAGATATTAAACAAATACATTTTTTTTATAAATACAGGAATTCATTCATTATGTTTAATTACATGTTTACTTGCTATTCTTACAGCGGGTTGCACCAAAATTAAACATGTAATTCGTAGAAGAGTAAACCGTTAGATTTGACAAAAAATGGATGGACAATCTACTAAATATTACGGAATACTTTTACTAATTACGTGTTTAATGTTGATGAAACCCGTCATTAGTACTAATCGCGTGATGTGAGAAAAAAAAATACAAGAACATGTGACTCTCAATCTAAAAAAATAGGTTAGAATCTAGGTACTTAAATCAATGTTGTTACATTTAAACGTAAACACATTTATTTATTGCATAATGCCACTGGTAATGTTGAAAAAAGTATAAATAAAAATTACCCATATCATGTGTGAAACTTTTACATAGAGACATGGATGTGCATCAGACATAGGAAATATGGCTGTCTCATATTGAAAATAATGCAGTGGAATTATAAAATACACCAGAGAAGTCAAACTCGTGTAGTTAGTGGATACTAAAATTTTTCGAAGTATAGCATATACAATTCGATGTGATTTCTACTACTCCATAAAACAAGCCTATAAGAACTGATGAACATAGTCAGTATCACTAATGCATAAGGAGGTGATCATATACATAATAAAATTATTATAATCACACTATGTTGATTTTTTTAATAAAATTAAAAAAAAATGCAAAAGCTGAATATAACTACTTTTCTGTTATTTTTATTACAGTATATTATATATCTTCGTTTTATTTAGTAGTTAAAATAATTTTATTATTATGAAAACACAATAAATGATTCTCATTAATAAGCTTGAGGGCACCCATACGTGAGCATTAAAAAAATTACATAAAATTAATACAGCATAATATATTTATGTAGGTAAGTATAAATTTTTATGTTTAATAAATTTTAAACAGTTGCCATTTGATATTACAGATGACAATCGCAAAAAAAAACGTTTCTTATTTCATTGCTCATATGTAATCTACAGTCAAAATTCGACTTTTTTTTACCCATCTCTGTAGGGTTAGAATTACATACCAATTTTACTCAAGTACAGGCTACAATTTGTTGTTACAGAAATAATCATATACTCAACAAAGAACACCTATAAGTGTTTCATATTGCAATATTGAAAACATAGCTCTATAATTATATTTGATGTTAATTACGAATATGTATATATTTATTATCATCATCTAATGCAAATCACCTGGATGGTTTTTTAATGCTATTAAAAAAACAATAGCAAACCTGGCTCAACTAGTATAGTTGATAAATTATCCATTATGATGGCCGGCCCACATATTTCCTGATCGGGGGCCAACTCTTCCAACAGATATACATTGGTTTCTTGGTAACCGGTTTCATAATAAACATGTGCTACCTAAAAAAATGCATTGTCCTGGATAAAAAATAATAAAACACAGCATTGCTTTTAACTATTTTTAAGTACTCTTACAGTGGTGTGCTTCAAACTCTCATAATAGTTAACTGCCAACCGTTAAAATTAATTCAAATTCAAAATATTTTTATTTCATAGCTTGAAATACATCCTAACATTTAAATAATTTACAGTTTTTTAATTATTTCAACTTTTTTAATTAGCTCTCGTTCATAAGGCAGTTATCCCTTAAGAAGAATGAGCAAGAAACTAGTGGACAGCTCTTTTCATACCAATTATATAGAAATACAATCATATATAAAACTATTGCAGGAAAAAACCTGTAGGAAGTCGAGCTCATTATGTCCATTTATCCTCTAAATATTCAGAGATTGTATAATACCCTTTTGTGCAAAGTGTTTGCTTAATAAATACTTTAAATTTGTATAAGGGTAAATTTTGTATATCCACAGGAATCTTATTGAACATCAAAAATTACACATGTCAATATGTAGGTAATCTTACGAGATATTGGCATTTGTGAAATTAATATAATGTCCAAAATGTCAATATCTTTAAGACTTAGTCAACAGCCAATTGTGAAGTTAAAACAAAGTATTTGGACATGTTGAGTTTTTAACTTTAACAGTCAATTATTTCAAATGAGAGTTTGAAGCATATCGCTGTTACATTAATATAAAACATCGATGTATGTGTCATTAGTGAAAAAAATCTAGAATATTTTGAGACATATAAATGTGATAGTTCATGAAGGAGAAAACCATGTGGAAGTATCAAAAGAATTATTTTGATAATGTTTTTGCATGTGAGGATACACTTGCAGAGACAATTTTACCGAAATTGAATATATAAATGATAATGAAAATAAAATTAGCACATAAGCAAATATGAAAGTAATAAAATGTATAAAACCTGGAAATATGGCAGCTTTTAAGAAAGATGAAAGGATTGAACAAGTGAAAGAATTTAACTTGCAATATTATTGGGATTTTACCCAATGAAATGTAATGAATATAGTCAAGTGAATTTCCGAGATTGTGGTAGACAGGAACATTAAACAAAATCCATACAAGAATAGTATATACATTTATTTTTTTTCAATTTCTTTATTTTGTAAAATTCAAAGTTTGAATTGTTATAATGAAATAAAGATAGCTTTTTTTTTTCAAATGGTCGATACTATCAAATGGCGCAATTTTTTGTGTAAAAATTAAGGGCGACGAAAAAAAGGATTTTACTTTTACGGGCTTCGGTATAACGCCTTTCCCACTGGGAGGCGCCACTTGTTCTGCGACTTCACTCTTACCGACGCCACGTACTCTTATATCGTCGACGATTATATCTCTGCCAGATATTGTGAAACCAAACTCGTTTTTGTACCTGTACCATACACAAAAGAAAGAAATATAAAATACAAACAATTAAAAAGCACACATGTCAATTTTACTGAAACTAGAACAATAGTAAATTAAAAACACAGATCCAAATCATATAAAGTTCATGGGTTTATTTTACATAATTTTTACTAATTTAATAAACTATTCATTCAGAATCATATTATTAAACTATAATCAGGCTCAAAATCAGCAATGATTGTATCAATTGCATGTGTTCTTTTATTACGAGGGTGACGACAAGATAATAAAATAATAAGACATTCAGAGTCCAAGGTGAAATATTCTTAAAAAAAATACAAATTTAAATCGAAATCTTAATTTATTTTAGTATTTACTCTTTCCATGTATTTTAATTTTTTAAATATTGTTTTTGGCAATTTTTGTATTGTATAAACCAACACATATTTATTTCAAAATTACACACAATGTAGTCTGTCAAATAATCACAAGCAACCTAATGTGTTACATTATCTGTGAATAGAATCTTTGATAATGCTAGTAAGCAAACAGTTATATTTTGCAAAAAAAAACAATGTGTGCTATATTATTTCGCATTACTATTCTTTTAGCATTCATGTAAAAAAAAATAGTTATCAAATAGATAGTTATCTAAGAATGTTCAAATGTTATGCACAGTAATCAAATCAAAAATACGTAAATGTGATTCTGTGTTTGCACACAGAGAATTGTATTATACCTGTCGATGAACGCAGTATAGAAATCGCCGTGTTTACATGAAGTATCTTCTACGGCTTGAGATGCGGGAGATATCATCAGAGCGCAGTCGGTGCCTTCATATCTCAAATGGAGGTACGGTTCTAACACAATTTGAGAATCAGTGAAACCCTGCAAAAAGAAAACACTATTAAATTTAACGACATCACAAAAATAGAGACATCCGTGGCTATATACGGTTTTCTATCAATTTTTTAAAATTACAAATTTTTGTTTAGTATATCTATCGTAAACGTTCTTAAGGTAATGATGGTCGACCTGCGCTCGTAATTTTTCTTTACACGTCCCGCCCAACTTCTCCAGCGCATTGTCGAGATAATCAAAACTTTCCGGCTTGTATCTTTTCGCACACGGTTCCTGCGCCTCGTGCACGACGTCCGCTAAAGCCATGCCGTACGCCGACAAAATACCTACAAAGTAAATAGCTTGTTGCCATATAAACATTTTAATAGTAATGAGATAATAATAGTCTTCATATATGGTTCTATATTTTTTATCACTACTCTCTCTCATTACCGAAATTAAGACTACCAGGAGCTCATATAACAAAAAGACAATCACCTGCATATTTATGAATAAGTACAGTAGAGATGCCCAGCGAACGGGCTACTGCGCATGCGTGTTGACCTCCCGCGCCGCCGAAACAAGCCAACGCATGGTGAGAAGCATCATGACCGCGAGCAGTAGTTAAAGCCCTAGTAAAAAAAATTATAGAAATACATTTCGCCATGTTACCTCGGTATTTACTAAGAAATTGTTCACATTCATAAAGTACAAAGGTAATTAAATCATGAACAGGCAATACAAAAAGATCCTTTCATTTATTTAAATCAATAAAAAAATATATATATTAAAACAATGCTGGTAAGACGTATGTGTTTTATGCTCAACAAAAGTAAGTGAATGTTAGTCTAAGTAGAATAATTTACAAAAATTAAAATAATTTTGATTTTTATATTAGAATTATTAAAATGAATCCCAGTAATTTAGGATTAACAAATTATTTTGAGATTATGTTCATGAAACAATATTTATAAACTTGACATAAATATCGATATTCATGGTACTACACGAAAATGTGGCAATTGAAGTAAATTAATATGACTTGCCTGATTGGCCTGCACATAGCTTCATTCGCTATGTTTATAAATCCCATAGCTACTTCTTCTAAAGTCATCTGAAAATTTTAGGTCAAGAGTATTTAAAGAAAAAACCAATGTGACAATAAAATTCATCTTCAACTTACAAATTAGTATCCATTTCTATAACATTTTCAGATTGTTCTAACAAATTATTTAAGGAAATAAGCTATGTACAGATCAATTACTATTTTCAAAAAAAAGAAAGAGTTCTACAATAAATAAATATAAACAAATAAAGTACATTCATTTGTATATACACAATGATTTTTTTTTCTAATTCCTGATTAATCCTCTAAAATTAACTATATTTGAATGTAAATATCACATTGTGTTTCAGCAAGTGAATTTCAACTATCAACTAGAAAAATATTTAAATACTAGAACATCTGTAAGCAGATAAACAAACACCAGTACATCCTCACAAAAAGATTCATCACTACTTTAAATGAATATCCAACTCTTTATTTTTATTTTATAAAAAAGATGATTACTAATAATTGACAAGTATGTAGTTTAAAATAGTGACTTACATTGAGCCCCAGGATTTATTACAAAGATAAACAATATTTCTCTAATCTCACTATAAATAATGCATATTCAATTTTATAATGATAGTTTTTTTTTAAACTATGACACATCATAAAGTCGCCAAGAACATTATAAATAAAGAATAAACAACCCACCTCTTTGCATTTGTTCTCCTTCAAAAACCTGTTGATGTCAGTGGTCAATTTCTCAAAATTCCTCAGTGAAGCTTCTTTATCCAATGGTTCTTTTTCAGAGGCGCCAAATATTTTCGGAAAGTATTCAGGTAGGAGTCTCCCCAAAACCAGGTTAGTGTCTGTGACTGTAAGAGGACCTCCTTTCCTGTAACAACAAGGGCCGGGGTGGGCGCCCGCAGATTCTGGGCCAACGACGAACATTCCGGAACGGAAGAAAAGCATAGAACCACCGCCAGCTGCAACTGTATTGATGTCTGAAATATAGTATAACAAAAAATTTTAAAACAGCCTTACATTTTTTAATCTAGGGTTGTATAAGATATCAAAACAAAATTATATTCGGTAAAATTTCAAACAAGTAATGACTAGACAAAATCACATATCACAAAATAATACTAGTACCATACTCTATTTCATAACAGTGAGTACTTCATTTGTAGCACATTATAAGTTCTTTGATTTACATTTAAAATTGTACCTTACCACAATAAAGTTGATAGTATTTCTCGCGCAACAAGTTTTATTTTTGTTATTTAACTTTTATCTGCAGTACCACAACAGATGATGAAATCGTGACAAAATAAATTTATTTCTAAATAATACTTATGGATACATAATAATAATATAAATGAATATTTATATCATGAAAAAAATGATTATCTATTATGGTAAAAATACCTAGCTGTGGCGCTTGTATAGTCACGCCGGCGGTAGTAGCTTCGTGCACGTGTTCTAACGAGCCCGCATACCTGGACACGTCCGTGGACGTACCGCCCATATCGAAGCCTAAATTACATAAAACACATAAAAATGACATTAGTGATAAGTCTATAAAAATTTAAATAAATACAGTAACAACGCGGTTTTGGCAATATTTTTATACAAAATTTTGAACTTGCGCGTCGCTAAATGTTGCCAGTTAGGTTTAGGTAAATAACATAGATTGAGCGATTAGTTACCTATAAATTACTACATGTACAGAAACACACATACCAATAACTGGTAAATTAGTTTCACTGCCGTAGGAAGTCATCGCGTAACCTACTACCCCTCCAGCCGGACCAGAGAGAATGGCACGCGATCCATTAAACCTTAGAAAATGACAAATCAATTTTGAATACAAAGTTAATTAATAAAGATAAGAAAAAAGTAAAACAAGAAAATAATAATTACATGAATTTCCTTTCATGATTTATTATTTGATGATGATTGAGACTGATCTTTTTTGTAGATTAAGTAATGAAATTTAAAATTATAATGTTCAACTGAAGGTATTATTCATACTATAAGGCAACACAAATAAAATAAATCATTCATAAAAAATGAGGCATTTGAGGAATAAATACTGAAATACCACAGAACTTGTTAATAATGAAAATCCAATATACATATTTTTTTTTACAATTATTATTTAATTACAAACTCTTAATATCTGTTAAGTATTAAACCACTTTTTTTAATGTGGCTTAATTGGATCCTTTGGTCATAAGAAGACACTAGACTTTTATATAACCGACAAATGCCCTAAATGGGAATTCAAATTTACAATTAAAATTTCCGCGCGAAAACACTATTCAGTGCTGTTTTGAATAGTAATGTGACGTCTGATAAATAAGAGGTGTCTTTGACATTTGCAAGTTCTATCACCATTTATGAGCAAAGACCTTTAACGCGTAATAGTATTGTTTCAGGGCTGTTTGCCGGAAACTGTGATGATACCTGTATATGACGATATCACATCCATTCTAACGGCTATAATTTTGCATAAGGATTTGTAAAACAAACAAAAAAAAAATTTTCAAAATGAAATATACACATTACTACATATTTTTACACATAAAAGCTTGTATGTGTACCTAATGTATTTCAATTACTTGTGACCAAAAGCATATGAAAAACTTAAAAAAGCAGATATACATTTCTAGATTTATTAAATACTTTTTTTAATTTTGCAGCTTTTGCATGGAATTGTAAATAATGTTCTTAATATAGCTGTGAAAACATCTAGAAAGGACATCTACATATTTGAACATTTTTTAATAACAGAAAATGAGGAAGATCATTTCGTTCGTCTTGGTTTTAGTACTAATATTGGGCAGTCATATTTATGTAGTAGCAATCGCTCAGCACCAGCTATCATGATAAGAGTGGTTGAATTATTAGAAACATAGCCTATGAACCAGAATGTCCTAGATGTATTGATCCATTTGTCCAAATCCTAACCTTGGACAAATTGATCAATAAGTTTTAACTTAATTAACTACTCGTACTTCAGCATATTCATCAGAGTATTAACAATATAAACCAACAAATTAATTGGTCAGTTTGAGATGTTTGTCATTTCATTGTAGTTATCATCCTCTAACTCGTATTGGATGAACACAGTGGGTTTCAGATTCAAGCTCCTCAAGTTGAAAGAGATTGTGAGAGTATTATTTGCAGTAAGTGATTAAAACTTAACACAAGTCACTCACTCACTCCAGATACCACAGAAGTAATTGTTTAAACAATATGTGTTATTGCTATTGAAGTCTCACTTCCCCCTAAGCCTACTGTCCGTTGATTTTGAAACAATATTTATAATATATATAACTCATGCAGTAACTTAAAATAACTAACTTGTCCATCGGTGTCAATCCTCCGTCAGATTGCATGAATAAAACATTGCGATCGTCCAAATCGCTAGAAAATCCAGTCACAAAGCCTTTGACATATCTTCTAATATGCGGTGTTAAATACGCGTCTGCGCACGCCGTGAATCCACGTGCCACCATTCTTACCATAGACATCACTTCATGTGACAGAGATATTTGGGTAAACCCTGGAAACAAAATATGAACTTGTTTGTTTAAAGAAGAAAATGGCCACTAAGGAGAAAGAAGAGTTATATTTGCAGTATTGTAGAAAAAAAATTTCTGAGCATTTTATGAGCATTTCGTATTAAATGTCATAAAAATTTTTGCAAAAGAAATGGATACATAATTACATGCATTCATATTTAAATAACTTCATACACAAAATAAATATTAAAACAATTTAAAGAAACTTTTGTTAAACTTCAACATCTTTACAAAGCTTTAGTCTATGTTATAGTCTGTTTTCTATGAAATAGATTTTACAAACCTATAAAATAAAATATTTTTATGACCCATCATATATGCACACTAAAAGCTATTAAATAATATTTCTGATTTTTCTTCCTTCAAACATATAAATTTTACAAAGACTGTTTGTTCTATATGTGACCAACCAAATCTTTTCAGATTTGCTTTTATATCAACAAAAACATACCTAATTCCTTAGCGATCTTCCCAATACGTAATTCATGATCATGATACGTATAACTATGTGCTAAGACTACAGCTATACTTTCTATCCCACTCTTTTTCAGCTCAATCAGTTTTATTTCAACTTCCTCTTCATTCAATTCTTTGGTAATTAACATCTTTTCACCGGTAGAACCAACCACTTCTTTCCAGTTTTTACTAGATTTTTCAATTTGACACTGGTCTTCTAATGCTGGTACGACTCTACAATCCACTTCTATGACCGAGCTATAAAGAACACCCGGTCTTCTGATATCCTGTTGAAAATTAAATTGTTGAATGGAGTATATAATAAAGCAATGAAAAACATATACATTCAATATTGCCTACCTTAACACATTTTCAAAAATCATTAAACTATTTAACTTAATAATATAAACATTATTTAAACACCAAAACCTTTTAAAGTGGTGTTAACACAATGGTAATCTAACATGAAAGAAAAAATAATGAATGTATGAACAGATGCTGTCATAATTGTTAACATGCTACAAATTCAGGATGTTTTCAAAATAATTTGAGACTCCAAACATTTGTGTTATTTCATGTGATTGGTTTATATCTACATATATTACATGCCTGACGTTATCTACAATGTGACATAAATTATTCTAGATTAATTTAACTCCTTAAAATTAATATGAAGATAAGAGCTCTTAATAATTCTTCACATTGCATTATATTTTGTTGCATTATACATATAGTTTTAAGAAAAAATTGATAAGTACATATCATTCTATATCCATAATATACATGTATTCAATTTATATACAGACTGAATTATTATATAGATTATATAAAATTATATGCTATTACATATACTTTTTCTAACTGGGTTGTCACACCTGCCTATGCAAGCAGTTCTTTAACCTCTGCCTCAAACCTAATGCATGGCACTGCTCACTAACCAGTTTTACAAAGTGCATATATATTTGTAAAATGCACTTTGTACGTGGATTAAAAAAGATAATGAACAATATATAAATCGAAATTAACAATGGCATGTATGAAGCAATTATTTGAAAAAAAAGAAAGATTTATTATTTTGATATATTTTATGTTATTCTACATTTTCAGAATAAAATGTTTTAAACTGAATATTGTAAAAAAATTTTAAGTCCCAAAACTGGAATGCCAAACAATATAGTCATATCTTAAGCAAAAGCAACATTATTAAAGTAGTCCACATTTAACTCACCAACTGAAATATATTTGGTCTGGCTTGATTACCTATGTAGAGCAAATCTTTGAATCCTTTATTGATCACAAGCGCCATTTTTTCTCCTTTCCTTTCCAAAAGCGCATTTGTTGCAACTGTAGTACCCATTCTTATTGAGTGTATTAAAGACGCCTTAACTTTTCCATTTTCATCTAAAGCATTACCGGTCTCCTAAAAAAAGAATTGCAATATTGCAACTTATAATGCTTTGTAGCTTTATTTTAACAAGTAAAAAAATTATATACTTATAGGAATAGGAAAATTTTCAATATCTCAGCTCATTTAGGAACTATATTCAATTAAGGAATATATATAATAATAATATAAACTCACTCCTATTGCCCATAAGAGTAGGCAGAGATTATAGATTTTGACAGTATGATTTTTGCATATCTCTCTCGTCTCACTGACATCCACCAATCTTTTCATGCAAGCTTGTCGGTTTCAGGTGCATAAAATTTGGCCCTTTTTTAATATGCCACCAATGTGGTCTGCATAGGATTTTCTAGGAGGATCTTCGTCGACCTTTCCATCACACACATTTGCTTTATAAATTCGTTTTGTCAGTCTACTTCCATTGATCTTTTCCAGATGGACAAAACACCGCCACATATCTCTTTCTACTCTAGTCACTACTTCTTTCTTCAAACAACACTGCGCTCTGATATCACTGTTCCTACACCTATCTTTCCAAGACTCCACACATGCTGCAGAGATTGCATCTCCACTGCATTGAACCTATTCTCATTTTTCTTCTGCTTTAACTACATAAGCATAGGGATCAGGACCCCATTATGGGTAACCAAACAAGTAAAGCTGAAGCAAGTAAAGCTGAATTCATTTATTTTCCCCATTCACCCTCCTTTCCATATCTCTATCATGTTTACCATAATTTTTAAACAGACTACCCAAGTACCCAAACTATTTTACTTGTTCCATTTTCTCATCTTTTATAATACATATACACACACATATCTATATAAATTTCATTCCGTCAGTCTCACTAACATTTACTTTCATACCTCTTTTCTCAAAAGAATCATTCATGTTAGTTATCATTTCCTGTATTTGGCACAACGGCGCAAGGATTACATGGTCATCGGCGTACAGGAGGCATTTGAGAGACAGCTCATCCATCCTTAGTCCATATGAGTGTCATACTCTTTCAAATCATACAGACGGCTATCCATGGCTAGATTAAATGACTATGGCGAAACTACAAATCCCTGTCTGACACCCCTGCATATATTACCAGTCAATTAACGGCCCATTTACTCCGACGCAAGGACTGGAGCCCCTGTATAGGGATTGTAATGCCTGTGTCAATCCGCTACTCACACCATGCAAGGTTTTCCATGCATTTTTTATTTTCACTCTATTATAAACTTTTTCCAGATCTATGAAAATGCAGAAAACCTTTTGACCGTTGACCAAAAATTTTTTTGTTATGTTTTACAGAGAAAAAAATCTCACTTGTACGTCCCAGATCTCGTTTTCAGTTTCATTCACAATTCTTTCAATAATGATGTTCGAATAGGGGTAGCCAACGACGCTGAGGAGGCTTATAGGGCGATAATTTGTGCAAACCTGCCATAAGCCTTCCCCTTTGTAGAAGGGTATAATGACAGCTTTGCACCAGTTATTAGGTACCCTACAGCTTTTCCAGCTGAAACAGCAGGTTTATCACTATATCCTCACTTTCCCTCAGCATCTCTGACAAAATCCTCTCATATGCAATAGCTTTCCAACTTTCATATGTTTTAGTGCTTTTATTATTTTATCCATCTTAATTTCACTTTTATTTCCATCATCAATCACATATTCAGCTACAGTAACATTGTCATCTGCACTGTATCCTCACTTTCAAAAAATGCTTTTCAAATAATTCTTCCAGCGCTCTTTCACATGATTTTCCTCTTTTAGTAAATATCTATATTGTATACACAATGTCTCGGAATTATTCTGGGCCTTTTTCACCACATTCCAAAAAAGTATTTGGTTTACCTGAAAATTATTCAAAAATCTCCTGTCATATAGCATTCCTTTATTTCATTCTTTTTCTTTATATACATTCTCTCATTTTCATTTTAACATCTTTATACATACTTTCAGCATTTTTCAGCTTATCTTTCAAGTTGTCCATTCTTTGCACTCTGTAGTTGGCCTTTGCAGACAATCCAGCCATGATTTCTTTTTTTCAGACAAGCTTCCTTACTTCAAAATTCCACCATTCATTATCTTTCTTACTAACATTTTTTCTCTTATCTTATCTTGCCACTTCAATACCTTTTTACTTCGTCTACTAATACAGATTTCACACTTCATAAAGTTCTAAACAGTCTAATTTCACCCATACCACCTTTTAATCGCTTTGCACACCTTTTACATTCTGACCCTAAATCTTACCAACTTTTATTCATTCTAGCTTTGTAGTGACCATTTTCGCATGGTGTCGCCAACAGTGGCATAAAGCTTTAATTTAACAGACCACATAAGTGGTCTATTTCAATGTTGACATCACAGTACACTCTAATATTCACAACTTTGCATCTCAATCGATCATCCACAATTATAAAGTCTATCACGCTTTTGTCTTTTCCTCTTCACCAATTATACATGTGAGTGTATTCTTCTATGAACATACATAGTGTTTGACACACACAAATTAAACTCTTGACAGAGTGGGAGAAGGCAATCACCCTTCTCACTCACTTTTCATCTCCAAATTTACCTAAGACTTTTTACATCCATCCCACAGTACACTCACTCAGCTATTAAAATCACCTATTATTACAATCCTTTCGTTTTTCCCATATTTCACTATGTCCTTCACATCAGCCCAAAACTCCTCTCGCTCCTTGAGCAGTTTGGACATATCTGGGGGGTATACGCCTAAAATAAAAATCCTTGTTAGACCAATTTTAACTTGGAACCAGAGGAGCCTTGGATTTTATACATTCAGATAATCTTTCTAATAGGATGAAGCCACCACCCCGGCATCTTTGTTGGCTCTGGTCAATGCCAGACTAATAAGTTTTGAAGGGTTCATGTTTGATGGCCTCGCCACTGCCTTTCATTTTAGTCTCATTCACGCATAGAATATCCAGTCGTCTGTTTTTCGTCAGTTTTCAGACAGAATAAATTTTGTCATCCATACCTCCTTACACATTCAGAATACCGAAGCAGACTTCTTTAATGCGCCTTTCGCTCCTCTGCCCTAGAGGGTAGACGGGTGGCGAACCGCGTCGCCTCATTCGAGCCTTGAGCTCCTAATTCCCAGTATAAGGGGAACTGTATGGTGAATATTTATATTATAACAATTCATGTTGTTGACATGACTTTATTATTTAAAATGTATTCAAGAAAATTTAAATTTATTATAATGCTAGTATTCCTTTCTACATAAAAAATTAGCAGACCATAATATTTTGGCTTGCTTTCCGTGAGTTTTATAACTTTTTTTGGGAAAATGTGTTAGTTATGGACTACAATATCGATTTGCAACACCAGTATACAGTAATAAATCAATGCATAAATTTTTATTGGACCAGGAATCAGTTGTAACTTCAATGAACAATAAAAAATTTTGAGGTGATAATACTAACACTGAATCTAAAGCTTGGCATGCATTAAAAATGTTATATATATTTACCTCATACAGATCATTTTATGTACCTCATACATATTGTACGAGACATTTGTGAGTTTGAATTACTGTTTTCGTTGGATATTTTTGGCCGATGTCATGTGAGCAATTGAATCACATGAGCCAAGTATCATTCCCCAGGATTGTTATTTGAAATATTGATTTTAGAGAAGAACAGTGAGTTTTTCAAGAAAATTATCTTTTCTTCATTAAATTAATTTTATTAAAATGATAATAACACAATGCCATAGCTAACGGAATGTGAATATAACAGCTAATCAAATAAGCTGTTGTTCACTAAAAATTGATTTCCCGGATCCTATCTATAAAAGAATCACTTCCATAGATGTAATTTAATGAACAAATGCAAAAGATATTAAAAATGTATATCTCACAAAATTCAAAATAACATTTGTAATTGATGTTTACTGTATAAATGTTTGAATAAATATATATCTTAGAGGTTTACAACATTTTTTAATTTTGATAAAAAACTAGATGCAATAGCAAGAAAATATAGGTAGATATTTCTGAGTTGAGGACACGTGATGGAAAAACTACTAAAATTAAATGGCCAAAAATTTTTCAGCTGTAAATTGATGGTAATCCGAAAAAAATATACATAGACAAATATATTTAAAGGGAGTTAGGTATATAAGAAATAGGATAGGATCATTATTGATTTTGCAATACAATTAAAAATCATATATTTTACCTCTTGTAAAATTCTCTTAATGGCTTCTCTTGGAGCATCATCATAGTTTGATGGATCAACAGACAATAATTTCATAACACGAATTTTACCAGTGGGGCATCTAGCAAATACATCTGTGAAAGTGCCGCCTCTATCAATAGCAAATTGAAATCCGACTGTATTCATCTTTGTACTGTAATTGTTACCTAAAATGAAAAGTTGGTCATAATATCTTAGAAATATTGCTTTATTTGACCTATAGACTTACTTTCTGTATAAGCTAAAGAAATGTGCATTAATTATGAGCTATAAAGTGAGAAGAGATTCAGAAATCTCACCAAATCTCTCTTAGGCACCAAGAGGTCAATGGAAAATCTCACATCCACTTTGAAATTCAGATCATATTAAACATATACTATTATCTCGGAACATGTCAAAAAAATGATTTAATAGACATTATGGATGAAATCACATGTGAAAGGGTTTACCCACAAATCACTAAATATCCTTAAAGGTCAGGAAGGTCCGAATTTCTACAAAGACAATTATTGAACACTCCTTAAAAAATACAATCTCTTTTTAACTTTTTATCTATATTACATCACAAATATAATGATAATTAAATGAATTATGTAAAGATTCATAATAAAACTAATGGAAAAAAAACACTCAATTTAATCTTATTTTTTTATTAAAACTAAAAAAAAATACTTAAAAACAATGAATTAAAAATTAAAGTAAACACAAACCTTATTTAATAAAAGTTAAACACAGAGCTACGACATATAACTAACCTTATCTGAGAAACAGAATGATGTTATACTGAACAAGTAGTAACTGATAATAAGAAAATCATTGTTTGCTGATTCATTTATCTTAGGCAAATATGTTCAATGAAATTTATATCAGTGCTGACAGATGCTAGACTGTTTAAATTAATATGTTCTTGAAAAGCGATCGCGATCTTTATCTTTCATCAAATTGGATAGTTATTTAAGTGTAACAGTTTTAAACTGAATCACAAAAATGAACATAATACTTCAATACAACACAGTATTTTCCCAGAAACTTTATAATAGATTTCATTATAAAATTAAAAATAAAGGGTATGTAGATTTACTATTTAATATTTATAACGCATAGAGGAAATTGGCGATTTTTCTTCAGAATTCCTTGTCTTTTCAGAAAGAATTACTTTATCTGGTAATATCTTTTGCTATTTTCAAAGACTTCAAAGGCTCAATATTTAAAACTTGTGTTTTTAGATTTTTGACTTTGACAGTGACAACTGTATTTGACAGCTACGGACATACCAAAACACTATTTAATTTCATATGAACTGACATAGTTATTTATAATTTTAATGGATTATTTACATTTAATTAATAACCATACAAAAATAAAAGCAAAATAAATGAAAATTAATAACACAGAATCATTCCTATATCTGATATTTGTTAATTTAAATTAAGTTGATCATTCCTAATGCTTTGATGAAATGTTGTCTTTGTAAACACTCCTACGTAAGTGCTTAGGATAGTAAACACGAAATAACCTATTTAAAAGGTTTGCGCGTATGTGGTGCGTACTGCTGCATTTATTTTTCCACGTTTTTATGACAGTAAATCACAGTTTATCGCCGCTTTTATTTTAAGATGGGACGCAGAAATAGAAACGTTAACAAATTTGCGCAACGAAAAAGGGATCGGAAAGAACAAGTATTTATTATTTATTTCCTAGTAATTAGTAATGTTTTCATCGTTTTCATATTTTTTTTCTGTTTAATTAGGCTAAGAATCCTATAAAAAAGCCTGACGAAGACAACAGGAAGCACTATGAGGACATAGTAAGAGAAAATGCCTCTTTTGAAGAATATTACAAGGTTAGAATAGAGTAGATAGTATAGACGCTCCATCAAAACTATGCTTGAAATATTTTTGTACTTAAAAAATTAAAAAATATTTTAATGTCCTTTGTCAAAGTATGTAGATAAATATTCAGGTGAATTAAGAATACTGCCACCATATTTTATGGGCAAAATTGTAAAAATACTTCAGAAAAAGCTCTGGCTGACTATAGTTGAAATATTTGTTTTATGTAAATGCCATATGTTATAAATAATCAAGGAAAGTACTAATTGCTTGAACTATCTACTATCAAAAGTAGCTTATAGAGCAAAATGGTAAGAATCAAATTCTTGGTTTTAACAGTGGGAGTGAATAAAATAATTTTATTTTTTTGACTGCAACATTGTTGAAAGTTATTGGGTATATAAATAATACAAACTGTTTTGTATGTATATGAATAGCTTTTGGCCGCAGTTCTGCCCACACAGACAAGAGTAGTATAAGCGTGTGATGGTAGAGGGAATATTTTTTTCAATAGGATTTGTATAAAATCTGTTCTTGGTGAAAGTTTACATCCCAAAAAGATAACTATGCCAAAGTTCAAGTCAATTGAAGCTATCATTTAGGAAATCTCGTGATTAGTCAGTCATTGGTATTTTGCTATGTATTTACAAAGTTTGCCAGGTCCCAGAACCAATGCTTTTAGTTGATGTTCCATAATAACAGTTTTTTGACTTGCTTTAATTTTGCTCATTCCAAGATTTCCAAGAAAGCTGTTTGTTTAAATAAAAAATTGGAAGGGATATGAAAAATTGGTTATCAATTATTTTTTAATCCACTTTTTTATTTAGTTGCTGTGTTTCAAAAATTAATAATAATTTTATAAATTAATGGAATATTATAAAATGAGTATTTTACTTATTGAGTTATATATTTTCAGGGTCAAAATGTATGCCCTCAAGTAGAATGGAATACGTTTATGCAAACATTAAAAGAGAACTTACCTACTGCATTTAGGATAACAGGTTCTAAAGGTGAAGCTGATGCACTGTTAAATATAATCAAGAGTGAATACTTTGCTGAAATATTAAACAAAAAATCAAAAGAAGAAATTACAAGTGAACCCCAAGAAGAAATCAAACCAATCACTTTGCCTTGGTATTATGTTTACCATTTCCTTTACAAGAATTGATTTAAAATTAGTTTTATTTTTTTAATAAGAACTGTTTTAATTGAGGGACCTGAAATATTTCTAGATATACAATTTAGATTACTTTAAAGATTTGCCTGATGTATCCCATTTATCATTTTGCTATCAATTTTATAAATAAGATTAGTTAAAACAATTTTTTTTTTAATCAAAATATTCTGAAATCAATTTCCTTAAAATTATTAAAAATTACTGAAATTGAAAAATCAACAAAACAAAAATTACTTTTTGAACTTCTAAAGCGATTTGATACAAAATGTATCATATACATTTTCAGGTACCCAAGT